>JAVQJS010124738.1:0-21631 GCA_036024795.1 Galaxias rostratus | reverse complement strand
CTCTCTCTCTCTCTCTCACTCTCTCTCAGAGTATCCTATACCATGCTGCTGTGGGAGTGTTGTTCCTCTCTAAACTGTGTTGTGTTGGCATTATGCTCCTGCTGGAAGTGTGAGTAAATTGAGCCTATTGATTGATAGCCTGGGTTGAAAAAGGTTGAATGTCTAAGTGTGTGTTCCTATCGTGTCCTAAATGCAACACATCCTCCCCACACAAGGTTCCCCCCAGGCCTAATGGACCAGAAGAAGACAGCCGTGAAAGCGGTGCAGCTGAGCAGAACCAATCACATGACTGAAGGTGTGCACACGGCTGGAGAGTAGGAATGTAAGTGGACGTGACGAGGAGCACTACCCCAGCACTAGCAGGGGAGAGAGAGATGGGGAACGTGAAGAGGGATAGGGGGAGGGAGAGAAAGAGGGGAAGAGATGGGGAGAGAGAGACAAACGGGGAGCGAGCGAGAAATGGCTAGAGAGAGACATGGCAAGAGAAAGGGGTAGGGACAGGGAGAGAAAGAGATAGGGATAGAAATAGGGAGGGATAGAGATAGGAAAAGAGAGAAAGGAGGGAGAGGAGGAAGGGGAAAAGAAGAGCAAGGAACAAAAAGCAGGGGGGGACTCGGGGTTGTTAAGGATCCCTTCTGGTGTAAACAGAGAAAGAAAGAGGGGAGAGAGACAGAGGGAGGAAGGGTGAGAGAGACAGAGCGAGAGAGTGGGGTGAGAGAGGGAAAGAGAGAGAGAGAGAGAGAGAGAGAGAGAGAGAGAGAGAGAGAGAGCCTCTGGGAGTCTGTAGAAAAAGCAAAGGAAAGACAGTGGTTTTGTTTCCACTCAGGATTCCATGAATGCCTGGCTGACATGTAGAACAATCCCTGGGTTCACGATGGCAGATTAACGTTATTACATTCCCCCAGCCGGGCTTGTGGATCCAGGTGCTGTCAATACCTTCTCCTCTTACACAAACACATACCAGGGCTCAGGGATTTAAATTTACATTTTTGAATGACTTTTAGTTGTGGTGAGGTTGAAGTCAGAATTAAGATTAGGATCAGGAGACTCCCGGAATATCTCTCTTTACTTAGATGAGGTTCTACTTTGGGCTTTGGAGTCTCACAGGGAACATTACTTTTCCCTGGTGTGACTGTAGGCCTGGGCTCTGGCTTTGGCTTTGAATCAATGGTGTTTTAAAGGGAATGGCTTCAACATGATTTAAAGACCAGAATTATCAAAAGCAGATATGTATATATCAATAAATTCCCCCTCTGTTTTCCTCCTATTCAGTGCAATTGAAATGTCACGCCACACCAAGTCTTGACATCAATTATATAGAGTGAGTGTAAGACATGAAATGTCATCTTCAGTGTAGTAATCCAGTGTCAAATACCTCCAGCCTTTTATAATAGCCAGTCCAGAGCGGCTTCTCTATTAGCTAGCCCAAAGCCTGTCTCAGACCTGTGACAAATCCCCTTTATCCCATCTGCCACTCAGGCTGCATTTCAACCACAAGAGCTTTTCATGAGAAACGAGGGTACAACAGTGACAACACAGCAGCATGTTGGTCTGCCTGTTTATTCGTCAGTTGATCTGCCTGCTTGTCAGGCTGTTAATCTGTCTGTTGATTTGCTCGATCACATGTCTGTTAATTTGTCTGTAGATATGTCTGTCGATCTGTCTGTTGATCTGCATGTTGATCAACCTGTATATCTGTCTGTTGATTTGTCTGTTGATCTGTCTGTTGATCTGTCTGTTCATCTTCCTGGGTGGAGAGGAAGTTGTTTAGCAGCCACCTGGGTGAAGAAGAGGTGGTTTCTAAACCGCAGTGTAAAGATTAGGAAGAGCAGCAGCATAAAGTTGTGGCATGTTTGTGATCCGCCCCATAGCAGATCACTGTGGGACCGGGGCCTGGCTGTGAACTGTCCAGGACAGCCATGATAGTTTCACTGAACAAGTAGCCTGCAATGTTAATGAGAACAGAAGTAGAAATAGCTATAGCCCCTTGTCCATAAAGATCAGCAGTGGTGTGGTCTTCACAGATCTAAATAACAATTGAATACATTGATGACTTGCCATGCCCAAGAGGACCTGTATCTGTGCCGTTTTTAAACCCAATCTCTGCCACAGCAAGCGATCTAATTCAACAGTGCCAGCTCTGATGATGTGGTAGAGCACCTTTCAATATAAAGAACTAAAACTAAGTATCTACATCTACCTAAATCAGCACTCATAGGAAAATGAATAGCGACATAGTTAGTGCGAGTGATTGTCTGAAACATCACGGCGAGGAGTAGACGTTATCATTGATTGGTTTCTTTGTATTTAATTTCTCATTTCCAGTGACACTGTAATCCTGCTGGGGTGAGCGTGAGGGCCCACACGCCAATCATCCCCAGATGTCACCCTAACCTCCATTATAAATGACGACAGCCCCTTCTTAACAGCCCCCCCTCTCCTAATGACTGTTTGCGTATCAGACTGGAGGCACAAATCATGTACCTCTCTTAATTGAATCGAAGTAAATGTGTTTACCCCTACACTGCACACAGAGCAGTCCCTTTTGAAGGTCAACGCAGAATTCAAAGCGATTCCAACCATTAGGGTTTCACAGTTAATTGTGTTTTTTAATTATGTTGCCATTTCAATTAAAAGTGTCAGGAGGATGATTGGTGAAGGGCTCGTCCCGCCTTTCGCTTTATTAGCGGCAATAAACTTGTCAAACCAGACACTCAGGGTGATGTTTTATTCATAATTGCCGGCTCGCTGTGGTCTTCCCCTGGAAGAGAACCGACGGCTTTGTGTTGATGTCTGTCCTGGGAAAATACAGGAGGAGTTCCAGACTAAAGGGGGTTTGTTTTGTTTTGACGTATGTCCCGATGACAGTAAAAGTCTGTCGCTAAACATCAATACAGAGGACTAAGTGTGTTCTAGCCCAATTGTACACGTCAATTATAAAATGCTATATTGCAGAATAAAAAAAATAAAAACATTTCAGGATTCTTGCGCCTGTTCGCTGAGCCCATCAGTTCCTTGTTGTTGATCGTTCCATAAGGGAGAGGTGGTGTGTCTGTTGTCTGCCTTGGTGCCTGTAGCCTAGTGGCCTACAGCCTGGGTCCTGGCTATCTTGTTGACACTGTAGCCTGGGTCCTGGCTAACGTGTTGACACCACAGTCTGTGGTAGTGTCTGTTGACTGCGACCTGGCCGCTTGTTGCCTTGTTGCACTACATCCTGTAGCCAGTAGCCTTGTTGCCCTACAGCCTGTGGCCGGTAGCGTTGTTGACTCTACAGCCTTCAGCCGGTAGCATTGTTGACTCTGCAGCCTGTAGCCTTGTTGCCTTGTGGCCCTACAGCCTGTAGCCGGTAGCCTTGTTGCCCTACAGCCTGTGACGGTAACGTTGTTGACTCTACAGCCTTCAGCCGGTAGCATTGTTGACTCTGCAGCCTGTAGCATTGTTGCCTTGTGGCCCTACAGCCTGTCGCCGGTAGCCTTGTGGCCTTGTGGCCCTACAGCCTGTCGCCGGTAACCTTGTTGCCTTGTGGCCCTATAGCCTGTGGCCGGTAGCCTGGCTGACCCTACGGCCTGCGGCCAGTAGCCATGTTGACACTACAGCCTGTGACTGCTGACTCCAGCGTCTCATTGCCAAACAGGGCTCCTACGCTCCACCACTCTTGCGCTTCCTTTGCATAACATATTTCACACACTGGTGTCCCCATTATGGGCGGCCATTCAGCATGCCGCTGGGCCTGTCTGTATTGACTCAGGGCCGCTCCACACGGCAGCAGGGCCGAGATGGAGAGGCTGGGATCCAGGAGCTTCATCAGGGTTTACTGCAGCATCTCCCTGATGAATAGCAAGGGTGCTTTAGTTATCACAATATGGGAGCTATGGATCTACCCAATAACATCAATGCATCATTCATTGTTTGGATTTCACACATTGCCTTTTTAGAAAAGCCAACATGTTAACACACTATTTTCTCAATTGTTTAAAATACACGGTATCCTTTGAACAGCAGCGATTTGATGACAAACGTATTTGGCAAGGTCTTTTTAGTAAATATAGGCCAATACGTTGAAATAAGTGAAATGAAATGAAACTAGTTGTGAATAAATGACAGAGTGTTTGTTAGTACTTGATGCTATTCCTTTCTGACTCTCAGAGAACTGGCCAATGGTAAAGTTAAATGTAGTTCATGAACCTGCAACTTATTATCCGGTGTTGGGGTTGGTTAGAATGGCAGGATGGAGTTTGGTTAGAATACTTAAGGTTGTTTTAGATTAGATTGGGTTAGGCAGGGTTGGGGTAGGTTTGGTTGTGTTGGACTGGTTTGGGTTACGCGGGTTTGGGTTTGGTTAGATTAGTTAAAGTTGTTTTAGGTTACGTTGGTTTAGGTGAGATTGTGATGGACTTGTTTGGGTAAGGCTGGGTTGGGTTCGGTGGTTCTGTATTTGGGTGAGTGATATTCTCTGCAGATCTTGTCCCAGTCTCCCCCTGAATGCCTGACATTCTGCAGCCTCTGCTGCTGCTGGGCGGTCTATTGTGCTGCATCAGGGGAACAACCCAGGCCTGGCCCACTCTGAATACACCCAGTGAGATGTGCTCTCTCGGCTGATGAATAGAGCGATGGCGCCGGGGTGGGCGATGAGGAGCCAGAGCCTCTGACTGAAACAAAGAACTGCTCTCACACAGAGACAGAGAGAGAGAGAGAGAGAGAGAGAGAGAGAGAGAGAGAGAGAGAGAGAGAGAGAGAAAGAGAGAGAGAGAGAGAGAGATGGAGGGAGGGAGGGAGAGAGAGAGAGAGAGACCTGTTTACAAAGAGTAGGAGATAGAGACAGACCTATGCCATGGATAGGAATCTATTGAGTGAGAAGGGCAAGGCAATACTGGAATCAAAAGGAAGACAGAAAAGACAGCTTTAATATACGCTCTTTGTGTGTGTGTGTGTGTGTGTGTGTGTGTGTGTGTGTGTGTGTGTGCGCGTGCGAGTGTGAACGTGTGAGTGTACACGTGTGTCTTGGTGCGTGTTTGGTCGTGAACATGCGTAAGAGAAAACGGGTGACATTTCTTCTATCTTGCAAGGAGCTCGGTAAAATGTGAGGCAGCACAAAGGAACAGGTGTTTGCTGGTGTTCTGTTTCAGGCAGAGGAGAGGCTGGGATGACAGCCATGTTGACATTCAGGGAACACAAACCCCGACTGTTCACACAAATTTCTGGGCTTCAGTTGGAGAATATGTATAAAAGATGATCATGTCACAAGCTATGCAGTAAAACACTATTGCAGTTTTAGTTCTCATATCATGGTGAGTGGGAGATGTAGTGCTCACATTATTATGGACGTCGGGAAATGTAGTTCTCATATTATTAGGTCAATTGGCTGTTCTAATATTGTTATGGTCAGTGGGAGATTCTGAGCGTGCTGTGTGTTTTGAAAAGTGCATTTGTTTTGCACATACGTGATATTGTTATATTTCACAAATTGTATCTTATAAGAGAGAGGGAGAGAGGGAGAGAGAGAGAGAGAGAGAGAGAGAGAGAGAGAGAGAGAGAGAGAGAGACCAGTGAAAATAAAAACACATATTTGTAACTGCAGAACTCCTCAAGCAAACACATTCTGTGTATATTGTCTACAATAATTAGATTGATGTAAAAAAACTGGATTATATGTTTACATGCAAGAAACAACAGAAGCCCTTAATCCTTAATCAAGTTTTTGTGTGTGTAGTTTAACTAGTTTACCTCAAGGTCTCTCCTCATCGTGATTAAAGTCTTGTGATTTTGTGTGTCATGAACATTCAAGAACATAATATAAGTGTGTTTAAATGACTGGTTACAAACCCGAGAGGTGTTTCTACTGGTGTGAGGATTTGCATGTCCGTACGGAGTTCCTGAGGGAAATTTGATCCTCTGATTTCCGTCATGGACAGCGACGGCAGCCATTTTGACCACCCAAAGGCCACATTCTGGCTCTGACAGCTCATTTAGCACAAGTCTTCTTCATGTCCGTTTTTTCAGACAATACCTATCATAGACTTTAGTTTTGTAAAAGAACCGCTTTGGCTACGTTTTTACCCGGAGTATTTGTTTGCTTCGTAATGGTAAGAGGAAGAACAAAATGAAGCATCGCTACTGGTATGTTGGTTGAAGAGTTTTGCTTCAAGGTAGCCGACAGACCAACCAAGCAAGTGACAACTCCTTTCCTCCACCAGACAGACATGTTTTTTCTCTCTGAGAAGGAGGGATCATAGGGCAACTGAGAGGACGGGTCTCCGAGAGCAATAGCGAGGAAAGAGAGAGAGGGAGAGAGAGAGAGAGAAAGAGAGAGAGAGAGAGGGAGAGAGAGAGAGAGAAAGAGAGAGAGAGAGAGAGAGAGAAGCGTGAGAGAGAGGGAGAGCAGCTGGTCATCAGACTCTGGCTTTTACAGTCTGCAGAGCTCGTCTTTTATTATAGGGTGGACTAGAGGATATAAACACTGTAAAGCACAGGAACAATGCGCTGTCCTGCTCTCTAAAACCTACGTTGGAAACTAAAGCTGTGCCTAACCAACCTGCTTTAGCGCAGATGCACATTGTGCTGGTACACGTAAAGAGCTTTCACTTGAACTCAAGGTAAATATGCAAATGTTGGGCATTGCTTGATTCCCAACTGAATAAGAAACAGAATCATTTTCAAAAAGGCATGTCAAGCAATTTCTTAGACAGTTTGTTTTCTACCTTTAGTAGTAGTCTGTGACAAAATGTTGACATCACATTTTATCTAACTCATCATGTGGTATATAACAGCCAGTTCAGACAGATGTACCGTTAATCTGGCACAGTCTGTATGACACTTTTCCTATAGATCACTGTGTGCTATTAGCACTAAAGAAAGAGGACATATTGAAAACAAAATGTCAGCTAAAGTTTATGTGTACTATAAACTGAGAAATTAAAGCTATGGACAACTATGTAAAATTATGGAACTCCTCCTCTGCTTCTCTTCTCTCTGCTCCTCCCTGCTCCTCCTTTTCATCTCTCCACTTTGCTCCTCCTTCTCTCCTTCTCTCCCTCTTCCCTTTGCTCCTCCTCCTCTACTCCATTCCTTCTCTCCCATTTGCACCTTCTCCTCCTACACCCCCCTTTGTCACCGCAATCGAAACATGTTTCTCTGATTGTTTTTGATAGCCCATTGACATGAAAAGAACTTCCAGGCTTATCAACCAACTCTTTAATGCATCTGATGGCTGGTGGGAAAGCCCCCCCCCCAGTTCACACGTCCAATCAGAATCTCAGGAAAGATCAAAGGTGTCAGTGGACACTAATTCCCATTTGGAGGGATTAACGCCGGATGGAGCCTCCTTGGAATGCCGATGGCTCCCAGGTTGAGTCTCACAGCCCGTTGAGGAGGAAGAATGTGGAATACTGAACAAGGAAGATGCAGGTTTAGTGGGTTCATGTTGACATGGCGACTGCCTCCCTTCAGCTAGAGACGTCTGTAGGAGAAGCCATATAGTATGATAGAATCACGTTCTACATCCATTTTATTAGATCTCATTGGAATGTCATTACATTGACTTGCTTTTGTTTTTGTTATCATTATGAAACTGAGATATTGTACTCATCCCATATATATCCAGCATGATGCTACATTACTGTAACAGCAGAGTGTGTTATTTACAACAACCTCAACGTTAGATCTTAAGTTACAGCCTATCACCACTGATACGTTAAGGAACGTGTCTATGGTGGAGCCCAACTGATGTAGCCCACCGATGTGTGAAGCAGCGATGGGACAGGGGAGAGGTGGAGAGGGGTGAGGGGGAGACGGGATAGGGTGAGAGGGGCGACGGGGAGAAAAGTGAGGGATGCGGGAGTGCTGCCTGTTGTTATGACAGCCTGCGAGGGCTGCCTGCCTCTCAGGGTCCATTCAGCTCTGCTAACCTAAACAAAGTGCCAGGCTGCCGGGAAAACGCTGACGGAGACAATACCTATCCAGGATGGAATGAAGCAGGCTGTTAGAGTTAAGCTAGCTAGCCTCGAGGATTGTAGGCTACGATGTACCGGCCACAACAAAACAGTGGGCGCTAGGCTAGCCCAAGGACTTTAAACTGCGTTGCGCTAGCCCCATTACTGAAGTGTGGCCATGATGGTGTACCATGCTATGCCTGGGCCATTACAGTAAACTATGCTAGCACACTGATGGTAAACCGGGCTGTGCTGGCCCCATGATAATAAGCTCGAATTGAGTTAGCTCTAAACTGAACAGAGATAGTTTGGCCCCCAGGAGCTTGGCTGGTTGTGTGGACAGTAGCTGGTTTAAAGGCTTTGCTCCTGTTGCTGTGGGGCTGGAGCAGAATCCTACAGGCTGATGATGAACCCACGACACCTTTCCACTCGACTTCAGGTGCAGTCATTTGTAGAGTAAACTGTTCAGACAGTAGCTAAGGGTGGGCTGAGACAGATGGAGCAGGTCAATGGACTATAGCTGCAACTATTCAACCATTAAAGTAATGCAAGATCAAATGGAGAGAAAACAGGAATGTGTGAATGATTTGTAAATTGTGATTGTGTGTAAGATGATGCAGCCTGTAAGAGAAAATGAAGCAAATGTTCAACAATGAAGAATCTTGAAGTATATGTCTGGGAAATAAAGCCTAGTGATTGGCTGCCCTCTGCAGCTCCACCGAGGTTAATGGCCTCTCCTTCCTCAGAACCTCTGCAGGACGAACAGACCTCAACCAGACTTCAACCAAACCCCAGCCAGAACTCAGCAAGACCTGAACCAGATCTAAACAGGCCTTACCAAGATCTAAACAGATCTCAACCACAGTGATCTCACACAATCAGGACACATACTGTACTCTTACTCTATTTCTCGTTCACTCCCTCGCTCTCTCCGTCACCCTCTCTCACATTCCAAACATAGCCATGTCATTGGTAATAGGCCAGGAATCGATTGAAGCCTATTCATTCATAAATCTTGAAAGGAAAGTTAGTGCTACCCTCATATGGATGTGGTTTGAGCCAACCATGTCCACATGTCTGTGTTATTATCCACGGCTGGAAAGGAGCAGAGCAGAGCGGAGCACTGGGAGATTGAGGCTTAGGCCCCTCTCCACACAACAGAAAGGCTTTTTCAGACACACACACAAAGGCCAGGGGAAAACGCCAGCAACAACAACAAAGCTACGCCGAGAAAGAGCCTCTTGCACACATGGAGCCAATTATTGTGCTAGTGCTTGTTAAGGCAATCCCTTTACTTATTGGGAATCAGTAGGAGGCCACGGCGGCTCCCTCCTCCTTCAACACCACTACCTCCTTGTTTTACAGCTCAATAGCACCAAAGCAACTTTAGAAAGACCAGGCATTGCATGTATACTCCATGTACAGAAGGGGTTTTGTTACATAACTCAACATGAAAAATACCTTGCTTCACTTTGCGCTGGGATCGGTTTAATTCAGTAGTGTCAGAATCTTAGTCACAAAACTATTCATAATGTAGATTTGGAGGGTGAGTGCTCAAAGTTTTCCTGAACAAGTATTATTAATGTTTTGCCCGGTAAGAACAAAGTTCCTTTTTATCCTTTCCAAGAAAGCAACACATGATGTATGAACAGCAGCTGTCACCCAGGGATAGAACCCTCCTCTTGCACACACACACCTAAACACACACACACACACACACACACACACACACACACACACACACACACACACACACACACGCACACAGCCATGATTCACACTCTGGGCTCATTACTGTGTTATCCATAACATTGCACTTCCCTGACCTTTAGTAAATGGCCTCTTGAAGTTTGATAGTGCAGTTGGTAGAGTCTACCCTGGCGCCCTGAACGGCACACTCTCCTCTCTGCTGTGAGGCGACCACGAACACCGCCTTCATCTTTAACACACTCTGTTTCATGCTCAGGAGAGGATTGATCCCCCCCGCCTAAAGAAAGACCTTTTTGTTGTGTGTAATGTTCACCGAGGCGCCAAACAGAAACAGTCACGCCACCAAACACACTGTCAAACAGGGAGACAGGGAGCAGTGCACCCAGGCCCGGAGAAACCCTGAGCTCTCAGAAGATTCAACACAAAGAGGGAAAAAACAAACCCTATGACTGTTTACCCTGCTGATAATGGAACACTGGCGGAGATGTGGGTGATTCTTTTCAGCAGGAAATGAAAGGCATGATCCCCTTCTTATAGCTGGCAATGATTACACCATTTCAATCATTACTCTGTGCTCTGAAACTAAATCCAAACCCATCCGATGTCGACAACGGAAGACACGGTCGCCAACCGCCTTTCATGTGCAGAGCGCTGAAAACACGGGTCTTTTTATCTTTCTGTTTAATCTATATGTATATGTTTGTGTTATGAGGCTGTGGCAAGGCTCCTGTAAAATGTTGGAATTGAAGGGGGTTCGAGGAAATAAAATGGGGTTGGGACTTCATCCTGGGTACTGTGTGATTTCAAAACCTTTGTGGAAGTGGACTGGCTCTCATGATAAGAAGAATAAGAAGAAGAGGAAGAAGAAGATTGTTACTATTATTATTATTATTATTATTGTTATTATTATTAATAGTAGGATTGTCATTATTGTTGTTGTTGTTGTTGTTGTCATTATTATTATTAATAATAATAATAGTAATTATAATAACAATAATAATGATTACAATAATATAAAAATGCTAAAGGCTTTCGTTCTCTTATTTGTTATGTTATACTGCACACATGACTGGGTATTGAAGTGGAACTGTGTGCTATGTGATTTCCCCATCATTAAACTACACCACTGCATTTGAGATTTAAAATGAAAACCCCAGCAGAATGCATTTGTCTCTAAATAAATACTTTGAAACCTACGAGTTTAATGACCTGAATCAAAGTGTCGCTCACTTTTTTTTGTTCCCCCAAATCCTTGGGATTTTCAGTTAATTGCTAAATATTGTAACACAATTCATTCAATTCACTGCTTGAAAAAAATATTAATTGAACACTATTGTTCAAAGAAGTGGTTCAAAGACTGGGATGTGGGGCGAGGGGGGTTCTGAAGACCAGAGACACGATGCATGTTGACTCCCAGCTCAGCTCTTATCACTGTAACCAGACTGTATTTTGCTTTCATTCTCTGGTGAGGCAACAATCAAACAAGGGAAAGCCCTGCGAGTCTCATCTTCTCTTCTCTAGCAACATCTCAACACGTTCAGCACACCCCCACCCCACACACGCGCACCCATTCTACTCTCTTTTCAGATTGTGTACTGTAGCATCTCAACACGTTAAGTACACAAACACACACACCCTGCACATCTCTGAAAGGCCTTCTCTCATTCTGCTCTCTGCTCTGTCGTTATCTGTCGGCCCAGCCCAGCGTGGAAAGAGAGGCGGTGGTAGAGGTAGAGAGAAAGAAGGAGGTGGAGGTGGGGGAGGAGGTGGGCAGTGGCGGCCTAGTTCTGAAGCCCCATGGGGCACCAGCGGGACCCCTCCATCCATCATCCAGTCACCTGTCAGGATAGGGGACCAATACACCCCCACAGTATGTAATGGGAGGGCTATGGGCGGGAACCAGAACAGGTGAATTAGTGGGGATACAGTCACTGGCAATGATATGTTAGATATTATCGAGCTGGCGGTACAGCCATGTTATTTACTAATAATACCACTACCAAACTAACAGTACTATTATATTGTTATATATTACACTTATTTTTCACTAACTACTACCTTTCCCACCCACCTCAAAATATTTTCACCACAGCATTCCCTAGTTTACTCGGGTAGCTGGATGCTGGTCCCTGAATTTTTCTGATACTATCTATTTGCTAACTGCGAACTGTTGTTGCTTTCTGTCTGTTAAACTGAGTCTGTCTAATTGCTCACTTTTGTCGTGTTTTAGATTTTTATGCTGTGAAGCGTGTCTGGGTGTTATATGTTATATCAATAAATTTAATTATTATTTATTATTATGATTATTACTATATTGATATTGAGGTTGTTCGGTAAAACCAGCTAGAACCGAGGAGGGACATAACCTCACAGTCTATAGTGAGGGAGAAAAGTATGGCTCAGAGCAGGTGAGTTAGTCAGAGGATGCAGTCACTGGTACTGCACTGTTAGATAGATATAAATATTCAGCATACCATTATCACTGAGGTTGTTAGGTTCAGATATACAGTGACAATATCGTACAGAGCATTATTTGGTCTGATAGTTTGATGGAGAAGGATATCGTCACTAGTATATACTGTTGAGCATTGAGGATGCAATGTACAGATATACCGTATAGTCACAGTGGAGTTATTTTGACAGGCATGCCAACGGTTATTTAAATGCAGTATATCCCTATTTGCGCCTTGCTCAAAGCTCCATTAAATTATCATTTTCTCTCTGAACAAGTTTCAACGTTTTTTTCAACTAATTTCATACTCTGCCCAATGACTGCACACAAAAACAACACTTCAAACCATCATAAAACATTTAAAAAGAAGTTAACAAACCATAATTAACGTCCTATCATTCATGAGAATCTAGATATTAAACCTCTCTCTCAGTCAAACAGACCCAATGACTCCCTTTGTGAGACCCAAGACAGCCTAGCAGCATGAAACCCATGGTGATATACTGCCTGGCTGTCAGCCCGGTGGAAGTGTTCAGCCAACACAATGGTCAGGTGTCACGGAGCGACACGCAGAGCTACAGGCCCACTTACAGTCTCCCAGCCCCTGGGGAGCCCTGCAGGAAACCCCTCGCCGATAACGCACAATGACCCACTCCCAACTCACCTCCCCCTCCCCCCCAGCCTCCCGTCTCCTCTCCCAGTGTAACGACGCCTGTGCTGCATGTCTACATGATGTTGGTGACAGTGGGAAGGAAAGGGCTGGCTGCTGCACTGATATACGAGGCCGTGGTTAACGGCGCTGGCTAACGAGGGGACTCAGACTACGAGGCGGGGGCCGGCTCCGTGTCATTCAGTCATATTTCAACACCACTCCGTTGATGAAATATTTACCACGGCCACTTTCATTCCAAAGCCGCGGGCCTGTACCTCACTGGAGCAGGCGGGTCAGTGGTGTTCCAAACAGGAGCAGGCACGTTGGTGGTGTTCCATACAGGAGCAGGCACTTTGGTGATGTTCCATTTTGGGAGCAAGCGGGTTGAGGCTGTTTCATTCGTGAAACAAGCAGGTTAGTGGTGTTCCATTCCTGGAACAGGCTGGATGGTGGTGTTTCATTCGTGGAGTAGGCTCATTTGTGGTGTTCCATTTGGGAGCAGGCGGGTTGGTGGTGTTTCATTTGGGGGCAGGCGGGTTGGTGGTGTTCAATTTGGGAACAGGCGGGTTGGTGGTGTTTCATTTGGGAGCAGGCGGGTTGGTGGTGTTTAATTTGGGAACAGGCGGGTTGGTGGTGTTTCATTCGTGGAGTAGGCTCATTTGTGGTGTTCCATTGGGGAGCAGGCGGGTTGCTGGTGTTTCATCCGAGGAGCATGCAGGACAATGGTGTTTCATTTGAGAGCAGGTTGATGGGTGTTGTTTAATTTGTGGAGCAGGCAGGCTGGTGGTGTTTTTCTGAGACTAGGCAGGTTGGCGGTGTTTCATTTGTGGTGTAGGCTCATTGGTGGTGTTTCATTTGGGGAGCAGGTGGGTTAGTGGTGTTTCATATGAGAGTAGGTTGATGGGTGTTGTTTAATTGTGGAGCAGGCAGGCTGGTGGTGTTTTTCTGAGAGTAGGCAGGTTGGAGGTGTTTCATATGGGGAGCAGGGGCTCCTTGATGACAGGGAGCCAATGCCACAGACAGGACAATGGCAGAACAGGACAACTGCCACCATTCAATATGCTGTGTTGAACCAGAATAAAAAGTGTCTATAAAAATGTGTTTTGAAAAAATAATGCAAATGTACACATCATAATTAATTACATTCATGAATACCTTCAGAATTGCCAATGTCATTGCTGTGTATTTGGTGTAGCTTACATTGTTAGTGTGTTTTAAACCAGCAACCAGTGGCAGTGCCCATCCCTACGATTACACAGGGTGACATACTGGACTACTTTAATCACCTTAAGCAAACTACCCACAATCTCAATCTCTCCTTTTCAGCCAAGGAAAACCAATATTTGCACTGAATCGAGGGATGGGGCAGTGTGAGGTGTGATGCAGTGCAACCTTCTCTATCGGTAGCAGCCAGAGGAGGTGAGGAGGAGCAGGTGGAAGAAGAGGGGGGTGATGAGAGGAGGCAAAAGGAGGAAGAGGAAGAGGCTCGGCAACTCAGGAAGGTGATGAAGAAAAAGAGGAGGACGACAGGGGAGGAAGATTAGGATGAGAGGGAGAGAAAGAGAAGAGGAAGAGGGTGAGTGAAGAGGATGAACAAGAGGTGGAAGGAGAGGGTGAAGAGGAGGGATAGTGAGGAGGACAAGGGTGAGTGAAGAAGAGGAGTAGTATAAGTGAGGAGAAGGGTGTGGATGATGAAGGGTGTTGTAGGGAGAGGAGATCAGCAGAAGGCCTGCAATGGTCGTGGATGGTTGGATAGAGTCAGTGGTTGTCATACAGCACCAGGCCAAGGTTAACTACCAAGGAACAAGCTGGGCATTGTGCACCTATAACTGGCATTGGGCCACACACACACACACACACACACACACACACACACACACACACACACACAAATATACAAGGAAACACACACAGACACAAACATCTCCACATACACAGGTACACACACACCCACACATATTCATATCCCACACCTGAGGGGAACTCTGACACAGAGCAGCCTTTGAGCTTGTGGACAGGCTGCTGCTCCAAGCAGGGGAAGTTGTCAGCAGGCGAGCTCTGATCCTTGAGCCAGAGAACAGCGATACACCCGCTGAATCACTCTACCTGATTACTGAGTTTACATCATAAGTCAGAAATGGAGAAGCTTATTCAACATTGGAACTCAGAGTGAAATTTGGATTTGAAAAACATGCTATGTCAACAATCTAAGTAAGTAATGGAACACATCTGTGGTTCTTAATCAGGTAGGGTTGGTTAGGAGGAGCTGAACTCCGCAAGTTTCATGACCGCATTCACCGAACCCTTCGTATCTTTCACCGAACCCTTGGTAAGGAACAGACACACACACAGTGTGTGTGTGTCTTGACCTACGCAGAACCCATGAGACTGACTCACCGATCGAACCCAGGTTAAGAACAACTCGGATTCATAGTATGAGGGAGTGTTTGAAAGTAAGTTGTTGAACTTGAAAATAACTCAGGCAGATCATTCAAAGAGGTTATGTGTATCCTCTACAAATAAATTATTACCGTATAAACAACACACTCACAGTGAGAGGGAGACAGTGAATAAAAGCGTGTTTGTGTGTGGCTGAACATAATTAATGAACCAACGTGTCAAACCACCAAGCAATTCGCAGGCGTTTGAAGTGTCGCCAGTCAGCGAGCCGGCATAGCAGTGGCTCGAGTAAACACGCCACACGCTCGTTTACCTGAGGACTGCAGGCAGGCGGAAACATCTGAACCTCCAGCAGAGCTGAGGAATGGCTTACAAGAACCACGACGGGGCTGGGTAGGATGTTGCCCCCCCTACCCACCCACCCACCCAACCCCAGCTGTGCAGACAGGAGTAGTTGAGGAAAACACTTCCACCGCAGTACGAAGGAGAGACCCACAAACAACCGGTTATGAACAAGCAGTCTACAGACAGGCATCAAGTTGTCAATAGGCAACAGATTAACAGTTAGTCAACAGGCAGCAAGCCAACAGGCAGGAAGTCGACAGGCAGTCTTCAGGCAAAAAGATAAAAGGCACCAGCAGTCAACAGACAGCAAGTTAACAGGCAGCAAGTCAACAGGCAGTGTACAGACAACACAATAACAGGCACCAGCAGTCAAAACGCTGCGAGTCAGCATGCAGTGAGTCAGTCATGAAGCTCTGAAGCAGTCAGAAAAAAAATGAAATTTGTTTGCAGTTCTTATATCTAATTTATTAAATGTATGATCTGGCATTGTTATCATTGTTTTGACGACGAAGTACCTAATAGCAGTATGCAAAGATACAAAACACTATGGTTGAATCGTTTCTAAACTCTTCCTGTGGCTAAAGGTTCACATCTGTGAATGGTGAACTGTCTAAATAACTTTAGATTTTGCTTCCATGAGGGTGTATGCTTGGCAGTGGGGTTGTTTTTCAATGGTCCTATTCTGTGACCACCCTCTGGTGTAGATCAGCAGTTTGCCCCCTGCTGGCTGCTGTGGGAAAATTACATGGAAGTAGGTAATTGTTTACTAAGCCAAACTAAACTACTCAATTTGCATTTCATAGATGGAGATAACGATGATATTTTTAATGCATTCATATGAAGTAGATATATCTGTGATTTTGTAGTTTTGTGCAACATTTAACACTACTAATTGTTTTTTATATAAACGTAAGCTTCAACACTATTTCAACTTGCAGCTTGAATCAGACGTGCACTCTTTCGTTATGCTGAATCAATGGAATGCTGTGGTAGGGCTCTGAGCCTGCCTTTGAGTGGCAGAGAGAGACACAGGACATCCCTCCATCCCTCTGGTAACTGTGTCGTATGGTTGGCTTATCATGAGGCAGGGTCAATATTCTTGAAAACTACATACAAAACTAGGAGAAAAAAAACGTCATCAACTATAGAAACTAGTTTTGAGAACCGTTTCAAATTGATTTTGTCCAATAAATGCCTTCAACTCGAATAGAGGCAAGCTCTTTATTTATATATTTTTTTATATGAAAAAGTATACATTTGGTAGCTTGAACAGTTGCAAGCATAACAAATCTTGTAAAATATTTGTGGCACTCAAGGTGCGTTATTCCCCCTCTAAAACTTGTTGACCAAATCAAATTGATCTTCTTTTTTTTTGCTACTCAGGGAGCTTTTCCGTTTCAGTGATTTTTACTCTCCTTTCAATAAAACATTGTCAGCAGTGCTGCCAGATTGCCACCTTCAATACCCATCTCAACAGGCAGCGGGGTCACATGCTCCACAAGAGCACACCTGCCATTGGCTACCCGCAGTTTCCATGGAGACGGGGCTTGGTGCTTCTTTGCTGGGGAAACGCAAACAGGGGTTCAACATGAGGGGATTTATTTAAACTGTTTTATAATTTTGTTATTTCTCATTTTGGTGATGGAATTGATATTGGACGACAAAATGAAGGAGGGAGGGGAGGGAGAGGGGAAAGTGCAGTGAAGCAACAAGGGGGAGATGATTTGAGCAACTTGACAGTTTGGGCTTCAGCACATATTATGCTGCTATGCGGAATGGTTAGAGGACTTTTCAGTTCATCAAATAATATTAGTTCTGAGCGAAGAAGAACTTCTGAAAAGACAATCACACGGTTTTGCATTGGCTTCTATTCAATAGAACTATGCTTTATTTATCATTTTATACAGGCTAAAACTTTCTGGTAAAACCAATACTATATTGGTTGAACAGTTACTTCACAGGCATCAATAACTTGTAACTTGTAAGTCATAGCACTTAGCGCTGTTGTAGAAGCGGCTGCTTAGATGATTTTATTAATGTAGCCATGAGTTTTGATGGTATGATACCGTATCTGCCCTGTAACCATCGTTCAAGGTTGACACTCAGCAGGCAGCAAACCAAACACTAAACAAATAGATTGTGTAGTGAAAAGTATCTGATCAAGTTGTCATTTGTCACATTCCTACAACTGTCGAACACACAGTGTCTGCTGCACACCTGCAGTAATATTTATTCTTAGTTTAAAACAAAAAGGCTCCTAAACCGTATATGCTTGCAGTGTAATATTCCATTCCAGAAACACAATTAAAAACGTCCTTGGCATTGTCCTTCCCCTTCGTTGACATTATCAACGCAGCAAAAGGGCTGGCGTTTATGAGTGCACTGTGAAGCTCCCAGAAGTGGGTAAGAACACAGAGAGGTGTGAAACACAAGCCAGCTCTATGGAACAGGGTAGATGGCCGTGTGTAACAAACCCTCATCACCCCCGTTATCCACGTCTCGGTGCACCTTTCCAGGTTGTCCCTGTGACCGAACTCAACACACCACTACACACTGAGTAATTAGATACCATACGAAGGGATCAGGTACATCGGAGCTCCTTATTAAACTGTGGTGGCAAGCTGGCTCTTTCTGTTTTACACACACGTGGTTGAAAACCAGCAGCGTCCCGCTGTACTCCTGTGGTGATTGGTAATCTGCTGTTGAGCAAGCAGACATGGAAACACACTGCGACACTGACCAATGTTATTATGATACACGTCTGAATAGTTGTTATTGTGGACTGCTCAATTTGCGGGGGGGGGGCATTATTGTAATCAGTTGATTTCTATCCTGGGTTTTCAGTGTCATAGGAGAGTGACATCATGCAGTGCAGAGAAAGGGAGTATATGGTCTACCACGCTCCGAAGATACCTCACTGTGGGTTTTCATGGTAAACAAAAAAATATGTATCACAGGGCCTTCACCGATGAGTGTTGTTTGCTGACTTGTACTAAAGTCTAGATAATACTTTCTTTTTAATGGAATTGATATAAGACAAAATGCTGATGCATGTTTTTATTAGTTACCAGTTTTTCAGTGTATCAGTGTTTACCACATCTGCCTCTCATGGCTGCATGAGGAATTACAAAAACAATTATAGGGAACAATAGTTGCATCAATGTAAATAAATATATATATACAAACACACACACATGTATATATAAATATATGTGTGTGTGTGTGTGTGTTTCCTCTATGTACAGTAAAGAATATGATAATTATGTTATTCTATATTTTCATTTTACAATTTAATTATTTTGTTGTTGTTATTTCAAATGATATATGTTATGCCCTGTTTCTGTCTGTTACAGAGCAGAGGCCGGCAGGAAGAATGACTGGTTCTGGAATCAAAGGAGATGGTGGTTTGAAGTGACCCCGAGTCCAGTCTCTCTGCAGTGGTTTGGATCACACTTTGATGTTACCAACCTCTGTATAGCTACAAGGCTACAAGGAGACCAAAGCTCTCTAAGTAGATAGTTGATAGGTTTGCTCATCATTTTAGGTGTTTCCGTCAAAGACGGGCTGTTCACAAGAAATTCCACTAAGTCATTTTGTAAATGAGGGTGTATTATCCAGCTTCTGATCATTGCCTCTTGAAAATATTGTTAAGTAAAGTGTGACCGGAGGTAGTTTTTTTTTTAATCTCTTTAAGGAAATGGTTACAATGGTTAGCCTTAAATCAATATGTGTACTCAGCAGATGGTCACCTGGGGCACTTAAGTGCGGCAGCATTAGATTCCTTTATCAAGCCGACAGGAACACTGCAGTTTCGTAAATACTTTCCCCCCATGGCCAAGTTAAGATTGACTTGCGGTGGTGAGTTGTTGTTGTTGCCATGTTAATATGAGCAGCGGTGGTCTACATCCTGTTTGAGACACGATACGAGACACCTAACATCGTCTGAAAACAAGGAGGGGTTTGGTTCACGGCTCCACGGTGGACCTTTGTGTTCAGAGTCAGGGGCTGGAACCCATGACCTCTTCCAGTGTTGGACGGGTTCAGACCCACCCGACAAAGCCATCTATCCTCCTGTGGTTTGGTTCTTCTAGTGGTTAATGGTACGTGTGGCTCCACATGATCAGTCCTCTGAGTGACAACAGGAATCACTTCTACTGTCTTCTTTTGCTTACCCAGGTGGTTAGTGGTATCCGTGGTGAATATTGCTGTAATAATAATTTTCAACATACAGATAAATTTCACACAACACTAAAGCTGAGGTTAAGTATAAACAACTCAATACTTCTAAAATCCTCAAGAATTTACTTTACCATCACAATTAAATATCGTGATGGGAAATAAAACAGCTGTAGAACGAAAACAATTTGTATCTCATGACGTGTGCTGTTCGGTACATAGCATAAAGTAACTGTTTTGGTGTTCTGGTCATATTCATAAATGTTAGGAGTGTATATTAAGCCAGCTAACTGTTTTTCCAATTTCCACTAAGTTTACATGTGTCAAAAGCTGCTGTTTTTAGTCATTCAATCTCCCTCTGCCATGTCAGGTGTTAATTACATCATAAATGTGTCCTACACCACAGTAGTCCCCGACCAAAAGGGGAGGGCTTGGATCACTAGCACGGCTTCACACTGCCCCCTGTTTCTCTGTCCTAGACCTCCTGCCTGTGGAGAGCTACCTGTCTCTCTGTATCTGTAGAGAGCTACCTGTCGCTCTGTATCTGTGGTGAGAGCTACCTGTCGCTCTGTTTTTATGTGGTGAACTACCTATCGCTTTGTAGAGAGATACCTTTTCCTGTGGAGAACTACCTGTCTGTCTCTGCGTACAGAGCTACCTGTCTCTGAGTAGATGGATAGTGTCTCTATGTCTCTGTAGGAAGCCACCTGTCTCTGTCTCCATGTAGAGAGCTACCTGTCTCTGTATTTGTAGAGAGCTACCTGTTTGTCTCTGTATAGAGAGCTATCTGTCTCCCTGTTTCTCTAGAGACCTGCCTGTCTCTCTGTCTCTATTTAGGAAGCTGTCCTGTCTCTAGGTCTCCTCCCTCCTACCTCTTCCTGTTGCTGCTTCAGCGCTGCAGATCCCCATCAGCTTGCATCTCCAACCCACAGGTCCTACAATTGTGTTACTCAGAAGAGCAGGAGCTAAATTAGATTTAAATGGGGCCAGGAGCACTGCCCATTGGTGACCAGGAGATTAGAGGCAGATTTTACAGCCCTCTTACTTTGCAGGCTCGGTTTGATCTGTGAACGACATGTTACCTTCACATGGTCTTTGAGGTTCACTTTTACAGTGGGCATGGAAAGTTACATGTGTTTAAATAAGGTCTATATCCTCTCTGTATCTGTGAAAAAATACATAATGTGTATAATATCAAATAAGCCTTCTGAAGTTCAACTTCATAACACATACATTGTAAAAATATATGTTCAACCGTTTTTTCTTTAATAAACCATTTTACATTATTTATATTTTGAAAATGAAATCCAAGTCTTGTGATATCTGCCATTCTATTTTATTCTGCTTTCCGAGTGCTTGGGCGAATGGAAAGCACTGTTTAAATCAAAACACCCCATGACACAGTGAGCTGTTTAGAGTGTACATTACATGGAGAGAGATCGACATGAAGCTGAATGAAAGCTAAAGAAAGCGAGGCCAGGTCTTCCCGGCACCTCAGCCCCCTTTCAGCCTCCAAAGAAAAGAATAGCAGGGTGCATACATTTTCATATTACAATATGAGGAGACTCATTTACATCTGCAGGCACAAAGTAAATGTCAGACAGCTCTGTGAGACTCATTAAGACAAAGCAAAACGTCGGCCTCCATCTCCTAGCCTGGGTGGCAGTTTGAGGCAATTAACAACGGTGGCAGGCTCGTGTTATTTCCCATGATGCCCTTCGGGGTGTGATCTGCATACAATGAATATTTAAATATGATATGGTGTACCCAATGGTCGACAAGCAAGGGATTTGAGACAGATTGTTGCTTTGTTTAATCAATGTTAATCAGAATGACTCATAAAATGCTTGTATCCAAATTGCATCAAAATAGTATTTAATTAAAGATTGGATCACATTTCTTCATAATTAATGGTTTGAAATCTATGAAAAAGTCTACTGTCTTCTTGGTATAAAATAAATGACAATG
>JAVQJS010124737.1:0-12881 GCA_036024795.1 Galaxias rostratus | reverse complement strand
GTGAAAAGTGCCTTAGATTTGTGGAAACGGCCAAAGGTCAAAACACAGGTCTGACCAACTGTTTGCGTGTGTGCAAACACACACACACACACACACACACACAAACACGAACACACACACACACACACACACACACACACACACATACTCAAGCTATACTCACTATTCTTACAGCGTTCTTCCGGTTCATTCAACCTTGCATAAACTCTAAACTATCACTTGCCATCGGTCTGTTGCTATCTAACGGCCAATCTAGTGAAAATTTTCGTATTACAAGTCAAAAATTCCACTTGTACAACGTTCCTGACGTTAGGGTTCAGGAACTACTTGTTTGAAGTTATCAGCAACGTTATCATTTGGTGCTTGAACTGCTTCACCATTCCCAGTTTCCCTGCTGACGTTTGTGGCACCAGTAAAGGCTGCGGTGTCACACAAGCCTGGAAATGATAAGTCTTAAGAAAATGCAATAGTTAAACGTGGTGTAATCCGTGGAAATGTTTTGCTATGTTTTCATTATTGTGAATCTATATCTTTGGGTCTAACCTACCTGTCCCCTCTGTGGAACTACCCCTATTGTCTCTGGCAACAGCTTCGCTGCTGGGTCCACTGGGAACAATTCTCCCAGTCAGGAACAGAAGACCAAAGATACAGGGGGGACAAAACAAGGGATATGGCAGTAATCTTTGCGTTAAAAGCTCAACAGATCTGCCTATCATAAGACCCATGCAGATCAATTCAAGCACTTATTCAACTCATGAAGCAATATATGCATATTCTGTATACATATTCAGTGAGAGTTCAATGTACGGACTATAGCTGTCTATCGCGTTCTTCATAGAAATTAAACAAATAACACTAGAGAAATGCTGATTACCCTGATTCTTTTTTGGATGGTATTAGTTAAGAAATGTTTTACAACAGTGTATGAAATTTTTAGACTGAGATGAGGGTGCCCTCATTTTAAATACTAATAATATTATTTGCTGTTCTCTTGTGACCTATTTGGCCAACAGATCATGCACTGACAGACAGATGCTTCTACTGTGCACAGTGTACAAGACTATTGAAAATGGTGGTGTGCCCGTGTACACAATGCACCAGGCAATGCTGGAGAGGGTTATGCTACCTTTGGCCTCTCACTGCAACTCCATGGCTTTGAGGGACTTCTTTACAGCCAACATCTCTGACATCATGAACTCACTACTTGCTCGTTTCTCAAAGGTTAGCCATTTTTCCTTGGTAAAAAACACATGCAGTTCATCAACTACGGAAATTAACATACTCATACTCATTGATTGTGGAAAGATGTTGATACCGTTTATACTATTTTCACAAAAATTACAAAGCCAAAATAATGGTTAGAGTTGAAAGAAATTCATGCGTTGCTCTTATTCACACAAACAGTATTTGATGAAAGTTGGTTTTACATTGACCCTTCCCAGTTGGAACGCTCCAATTTCGGAACAAAATGCTGATGACAGTATTAGCAATTTGTTGTATTGCCAACCACTTGTTTTTTTCACTCTGAAAGCTGCCAGATACTACTGACAGTAAAACTAGTGTTATTGATGCATAATTGATTTGGGGTTTGCAGCACAAACAATTTGTGATATGCCCAGGCTCATATTGCAACGGAATCTTAATTCGCCTCAGAAAAGCAGGACAGAGATTTACGGCTTGAACTTGGAATTTAAGGCGATATTATTTTGTTAAGAATGGGTAAAATGTTTCAAAATGTAGAAAGAAAAATAATCTGACAAATGCAATACCTTCTTAGATTGTTAAAATTAAGGTGTGGTATAATGTTAAGTTAATATTTAAAGTGCTAATTAAAATAACGCTGTTTCAATTCACAACATTTGTCAAATGGGATATGGCTGGAGGCCAACTCATCTGATCTTGGCTTTCTTGCTTTCTTTTTTTTATTTTTATAGTGATATATATGAATGTCAAGAGTTACAAAGTTAATATTGTTGTTTTTTTATTTAATTGGTTAAAACAAAATTTCAAACCCTATTTCATATTATGGTCAGTGAATTAAAGACAGAATAACAGAAGGTCTTGGTGTCTGCCTTCTTAGATTACGGCTCAGGCAAAACTTGAGACATTTTTCTTCATGAAAATGAATACATTTAGAAAAGACTATTTAAATTGATTAAAACGATTAAAATATATTCTCAAAAGGAAGAATTGCATAAAGAATATTAGATTGCCTGACTTGGTTGGACTCCTTAACAGTGAATTAAATTGTGAATGCGGAGTCCGTCCTACCACACTACCATACCGTTGAGGTGTACATGTGTCGTCACAGGAAGGAAAAAAGAAAAAGAAAATAAAAAATCCCCAGAGAGCCAATGTTTCCAGTGATAATACTCAATTGTGGCTCCCCTTTCTTTAGGAGTACATCACATGTAACTATGATTTTTAGTAGTTACTTTCTGGACTGTCCCCCTCATTCCCCTCCATTTTGTGAGGTCAACAGATTCATTTACCTAATCTTCCCTGGAAAGTTTCAGCGGTCGAAACACAGAAAACACAGGGCTGCAGGAACAATTTATTTTGTCAAAGTAGTTCCTGGAACTAAAAGCAAATGCTGAAGTGATCTAGTAGGAAAATAATGATTTAGTTTATGATAATAATAATTATAATAATTTAGTAGGAAAGCGCCTCAATTTGTTTCGCCCGCTTGTCCACTAATCAATAAAATGCAGTTATACATTCTCCAAATAATTGTGAAAATGTCCTACACTATAGTTTTTCGCCATCTTGTTTATAAATTATAGAACACTACTCTTTGGTCAAATATGTATACAAAAGAGTATACAAGTAAATAATACAAAATGATTACCCATGGTGGATACTATTATGTGATAGTTACATGGTAAATCAGATAAATCTGTGTAAATCTTTGTTTTCCTTTCTGGTCAACATTTAACGTAAATTCACAAACAGAAACAGAATAAAAGGCAAAATAGATATGCATTTATTTTTTAAAACAAACTTTGATTTTTAAATATAAAAACGTATTATTTCCTAAACCAAGATTAATAAAACAAAAACATTAGAATGATACCTAATAGGTTAATGATATTAATCTTTAGGACCAGAACTAAATAATTGTTTCTTTTTCTAAACATTTAGGTCAATGAAGATACATTTGAGGTACAGTTGCTGAAGAAGAATGGTTGCCTCAAGTTGATGGAACTTCTGTATTCTCGGCTTTCGAAAGATGAGTTGTATTCAAAGACCTCTCCCATAAACAAAGCCTTCTGTCCCTCAGCAACAGCAGAAGGCAATGAGCTGTCGAAGACATTGATCAAGTAAAGCATTTAAACTTCCATATTGCTTAAACTGTTTTGAATCAGGTTTTCACTCACTCACAATTGTTTTATTCGATTAAGCCTGCCTGAGTGGTAGCTACTTTGGCAGTACATTTTTTTTAATTTTTTTTTTTTATTCATGTCTGAAATATACAGGAAACTTTCTGTTTCTGTAGCTGTGTAGCAAACTAAAAATAAGTGACATTGACAAGTTCAAATTTCCAAGTCTTGAAAGACAAAGTATTTTTTGACCATGCTGATTTTGTAATATTCAATCAGTCAAATACATATGGGAGAAGAAGTCAGGAATCGTTGTTATCTTTAGTGATTACGTTTGGGTATCAAAAATCACTACATTGTCTCGCTCTGTGTCAAATTGGATTTGAATATACTCTTGGTCACCTCCAAATCATTAAATAATTTGCGGCCAAAATGCTTTAGTGACATGCTAATACAATATTAACCTTCTATACCCCTCAGGTCTGCTGGAAGCTGGAAATGCATTTATAGAGTTATGTGATTGCGTCATGCTGACATATGAAAATCATATACTGTTAGCCATTTTGTCCTTCTATATCATTATTAGACCAATTCATTTGGTCATAAAGACAGACACAGTTTTGAGCATTTCGCTTCCGTTGCAACGCCAACATGTCCGTTCTACTGTCACGCAGTGCACTTGTACACATTTAATTCATCTATAATTTGTTTTTTTTTTGTTTTTTTTTAGCCCATGCTTCATATAAGGCCCTCTGGTGGGCTTTGAATGAAGGAGCATAATATAATTCATAATTTATCACATTCTACAACCACTTTGCATTTAAAACACAACTGGACAACATTGTAAGACACGTTGTACAGAATTTGCTTTAAGTTGTGTTTGTTTAACTTAAAAAGAAGGACGCCTTCTGGAGGCTTGAATTGGATAGGTGCTTCCAACCTGTGTGAAGGGCTGCCCATATTATGCATTCAGCAGTGAATATTATTTATGTTTTATTTACTGAACGCCTACCATCACAGTCCCAATACTGTCAATTAGCATGATTTGAAAACGTTTATTAGAGCAGTT
The DNA here is from genome assembly GCA_036024795.1 of Galaxias rostratus. Classification (NCBI taxonomy): domain Eukaryota; kingdom Metazoa; phylum Chordata; class Actinopteri; order Galaxiiformes; family Galaxiidae; genus Galaxias; species Galaxias rostratus. The sequence continues at coordinate 8,492 of JAVQJS010124737.1, read as the reverse complement.
TCAGAGGTTAAGTGATGTTTTGGGTAAGAGGAGCACCCAAATAAATAGCTGTCATAAAAAATTTTCTTAGCTTCATATAATGACAGCTTTCCTTTGTTGCTTTGTAATTCGAAATTTTCACAGTTTCATCATGCATTCTTAACGTATTCCCATGCTCTTAAGATCATTCAATGGAGTAGATGAAGTATAAAGACAGATAGACAGACCTATCTTAACAGGGAACGTGTACATATTAATTGTTTAATTGTATGACTAAATTATTACATTTAATTCGTTTATTTAACTTTAATTCAGGGCCTGTTACGAAGCCTTCACTGAAAACATGTCAGGCGAAAGTCAGCTACTGGAAATGAGAAGACAGTATCATTGTGCTGCGTATAACTGTGCTATCACAGTCATCAGCTGCAGCTTCAATGAAATAAAGTTCTACCAAGGCTTCCTCTTCACAGAAAAACCAGAGAAGGTGATATTTGACATTTCAATTTATGTATTTATTATTATGTGTCTGTGTACATGTGTATGCGGTATATATACTGTATATATAATTAATAAAACAAATTTTGTGTGTGCTTGCGTGTGTGTGTGTTTTATGTATGTATAGCATTTTCATTTGCTAATTTTAACTTACATTTCTGCCTGTTTTTAAAAGTTAACAATCATACATTTTTACATATTTTAAGACTATTGAAAATGATAGTCTGTTGAACAATGTTACTTTACTTTAAAATGTTTCACAGAAATTCATTCATACAGCATCTTAAGAATTTACTTTTTTTTTCTCCTAAGAACCAATTCATTCTTGAGAACATTGTGGATGTTCAGAGGATCTACAGATTTCCAATTGAAGTTGAGGTATACTTTGACAATCAAATAATCTGTGTATTAAAGTGACCCCTGTCGTTGCTTTTATTTTCTTAAGGGGTACATGCACAAATAACGATTATTGTTTCTTCTGCAGCTTCTAGAACTTTCACAAAGTGCACAAAATTGTTACAGATAACAATTGTAGATATTTGTTTATGATTGTATAGAATCTTCATCAAACAATCAAAGCATTTACTTTGCACCTCCACAATTTAAGAAATTATCTTACTGAATGTGCATATTGTTAATCTTATTTTCTGGTTCAGAACTGAAGGTCACAATAAAAATGAAATTTCTGTGTATATTTACCTGCACATTTTCACCTGTAGTACCTCCTCTTAATACAGGTGCCACTGGAAAAGAAAAGAAAGTACATAACAATACGTAAAGAAATGAGCGAGGGAAATGGAGGTAAAACGGATGTGTACATCATATGAAAATAATTAGATTTAAACTATTAATGAATTCACAGTCATTCATTCATTAATGTGGAACTGTGCATGCAAGCATTACCAGTTTCAGTTTTCAGTTCATTCAATGAACCAATACTCCCTAATAGTTTGTTTCTATAACTGCTTCGACTAACATTGTATTTATTCATTTTGCAGAGGAGCCAGTTTACTTGTCCTCACAGTCATACATGGCTGATAGTAGCCTGAGAGAGGAGATGAGTCAATTTGACTTCTCAACCGGAGTCCAGAGCTTTTCCTACAATGAATATCATAATCCTGCAGGCCACACTATTAGAAAGGTTGGTTTGCCCATTGCACATTGGCCGCTGTTTATCATTATACATTTTTTCCAAGTCTGTGGTATTTTGGAAATTTCTGTGCCATGGAATGTCATAGACAAAGGTAACTTTGCAAGAGCATAGACACCATAGGCCACACTACCATATGGGTGCCATACCAATTAACCCAGAAATGACATGACAGAAGACCCAGGTCTCATGTCATATAAAAACATGACCATTTCGGGACAGGTCCCTGTCCCCATGTGGAACAAATGTATCTCTTGAAGCCAGAAGGTCTGCCATAATAGATTTAATTTACGCCTTTTAACAGCCAATAAAGTAATAAGTGCCATTTTGAGATTTACTGTCTAGGCACAAGTTTGGCAGAACATGTGTTGATAGTTTAGGTGTAGACCCTCTGCTGTAAGAGACAGAAGCACCAGATCATTTGCATAGAGTAGACAAGGGAAATGGTTGTTTGGTTGATGCCAATGATGATTGAATGTTGGCTGTTTACATTGACCGACTCCAGATGAACTGTCAGTGACTGGTCAGGGCTCTGGTTGGAGGATATGGGACTGTGGGAGGAAACCGCAAAGGAGAACATGCAAATTCCACACAAAGGCCCCAGGTGGGGTTTGAACCCAGGACCTTTTTGCTGTGAGGCGACCGTACTAACCACTGAGCCACCATGCTGCCAATAAATAATAAATACAATAAAAATAAATATGGTCTTGCCCTACGTTGGACTGGCGATCTGTCCATGGTGTACCCCGCCTCTCGCCTGAAGTCGGCTGGGATAGGCTCCATTTATTTGGAGAAAATTCCCATTGACACATTTTGAGAAAATTGCATTTACTTTTTATTTTATGCTTTCATTAACTCATTAAGGCGTCCATTGCCCGAATTAATGTCTGTTTTATTGAATTAAGTGTTTTTTTATTTTTTTATTTATTTATGTTCACAGAATTTGGATACACTAGAATCAGACTTGAGTCTGGACGTATCGATGGATCTGGAAATGGATGAACTAAACCAGCATGAGTGCATGACCACCTTGACTGCACTGATTAGACACATGCAAAAGAACAACATAACTCCAAAAATTGAACCGGTAATGTTTGTTTTTAGTAAGCCACACACCAGGTACAACATGACACTGCAGTAGTTTGATAAGTTTGAAATGGGTTATGTGACCTATATCTGTACCCTTGGTCATAACCTGAGATTTCTCAGGGTTTGTTTCGGTTCTGCTGCGATTTTGCAGGGGAGTTGAGGTAAGAAGCTAAATTGTCATGTTTGAAGGTGCTTGAGTTTAAACATCAAGCACCAGGCACTACACTAGGACTATACCAGGAAGCATCAAAAAGATCTATTATTGTTATTTTATTTATACTGGGGTAACAGACTGAGACAAGGTCTCTTTTACAACAGTGTTCTTTTTAAAGATGGAATATGTAAACACAAAATTACTATCCCACCTGTTGGCTTAGACCATAACCCACACCATTTGCGATCTCGCAGTTCGCTTACATTTGACTTGGGCTTTGGCTGCTGCCACATTATACATTGGTTGGCCTGTGTAGAGATTTTACCTTTAACCTTTAGTAATTTTTTCTTGCAAACTTGATGAATTATTTTTGAGACAGCATTGTTACCCAACATTGACATTATAATTATTTGTGCTATTGTAATCATTCATATTACTAGCAACTACTTGTTCTAATTAATTTATGTCGGAGCTGAAATTGATAGGATGATATTGACTGATAAAATTATTAAATAATAGCTATTTTAATAGAACTTACCCAACAGTGCAAGAGCATGACTACCCCACAAAGCTGTGTTGGTCGCATTTTAGGGTGACAATATGGGATTTTGTATTATTTTACAGATTTTAGTACGCTTTTGCTTCGATTAGTCTTTTTCCCCTGCCCTTGATTTTGATATTATTAATATACATTATATGAACCATTGTATTGGGACACCTACACAGTACACGTACTGGAATCTTTATGTCATTCCATTCTAAATTCATATGCATCAACATGAAGTTGATCCTTCCTTTGCAGCTATACCAGCTTCCACTTTTCTGGTAAGGCTTTCTACACATGTTTTAGAGCGTGTTTGTTGGAATGTTTGCCCGGTCATCTGGAAGAGGAATTGTAAGATCAGACACTGATGTTAAATGAGAGGATTTGGCACGCAATCTCTGTTCTAGTTCATCCCAAAGGCTTTCAATGGGGTTGAGGTCAGGCCTCTGTGTGGGACAGTCGAGTTCTTCCACACTGAATTCATCTAAATATGCCTTTATGAACCTTGCGTTGTGTACTGGGGCACAGTCATGGTGGAACAAAATTGGGCATTTCACAAACTGTTCCCACAAAGTTTGAAGCATAGAATCATCAAAAATGACATGGTAAGAGGACGAATTATCCCTCTGCCACCAAACTTTACAGTTGGCGTAATGCAGTCAGTCAGGTAACGCTTTAACTGGCATTTGTCAGACCTCCAGGGTCCACGGTTCAACTGACGCCTGATGTTATGCTCGGTGATGGAAGGCTTGTATGCAGCTTCTCGGTCATAGAAACCCGGGCCAGGAAATTCCCAACGCCCAGTTTTGTTGTCCATTAATGCCAGAGCTGGTTAGGAACTCTGCAGTTATTGAGTCAGTGGAATTTTTGGGACTTTTACACCTGGCGACCTCGGCCTGTAACATAACGTGCTCTTCAGATTGACCCAGTCCTTGACAAATGTTTGCTAAGTGCTTTGTTTTATACCCCCATGGAAATGGGATTGAATTAAATGATTAAGAGTGTCCCAATTCTTCTGCCCATATAGTGCCTTTTTCTAACAAACTTATGGCATTCTACCAGCATTCCGTCAAGAAAAGGTCTTTTACTGTAAAAGGCTGAACTAAGCCAAAGTTTAGATCACCTCAATTTTGCACTTAACAGCAATTTTAAACATTGTCATTAGAAAATCATCACTGACCCATCACCTTCTAAGATCCTGTCTAGAAAAGAAATAACGTCACAAATAGCTTATTTTCAAGCTTCAAAATTGGAAAAGCCTTTTCTGCGACAACCACATGATTGCAGCTGCCATCATGCCAAATCATGTTCAATTGAAAAATGACTAATTGGTTTTGCCATTGTGATTTTTTTGAGAAGGGCACCGAATTGAGTGACCTTCCTCCATGGATGAAGTTTCTACATGGAAAGCTTGCAACTTCAGCAACACCTCTTAACATCAGGCTCTTCATCGCCAAATTGATAATCAACACAGAGGAGGTATACACATTTGTCTATACCAATTTCTTGAACTGCCCTTTCAATTTTGTTTAATTATTAAGAATGCATTTTTCTGTTTACCTATTATTATATTAATTCACAGATTTTCCGACCATATGCAAAGCACTGGCTGGGACCTCTCTTACAGCTAGTTGTTTCTGGAAATAATGGAGGGGAAGGAATCCATTACATGGTGGTGGATATTGTTGTCACAGTGCTTTCCTGGAAAGGCTCCACCTGTCCCAAGGTTTCTATTGTCAAGTTATTTTACGCTAAAGGAGCATTCCTTTGCTGTTCTTTGACTTTTATTTTATAACAGCCTTAGTTTCATGCTGATGTATTGAACATTTGCCACATTATGAAAGCAGTAAATAATAACAAAATATAATATATATTATAAATATAACAAATTCAGAGGAACCTAATAAGCCCAGTGGGGTTGTCCTGTTGAATAATAACTCATCACCATATGTGAAAGATAATATATTAATTGTGAAAAGAAGAGCATGTGAATCTACACTTCCCAACAGCATTCTGAATCCATGTTTACCTACATTATAACACCTACATTATAGCATTATAGAAGAAAGATATACATGATAAAAAAATCATGTCACATGTTGGTATTACTGGTGTCACCCCAACAGTAAAGCAAAATGTTTAGTATAGCAAAGCTTTTTATATGAGCTTATCAAAGAAATAGCAATAGTTTAAGTTGAAAGCATGACCTTACTCGTTTTTTACCATACCGTAGTTACCGGGCTTCAGTAAAAATATTTTATGGAAGCAAACAAACACCAGCCAAAAGACGCTTTGGTGGTGTGTTTATGGAGGCCAGCGCAGCCCATTTTTTCTTGCCTTATTCTCCTAAGCTGAAAGTATGAGTAACCAGCCACTGGTATTGTTTTGTTCTAAGCCCGTAGTGTTTGGCTTGTGTATAAGGTCATCTAGTGAGCACAATAAAATGTTGACCAACATATATATGTATACATTTTAATGGTCACTAGATGACAATAGACACAAGAATATGATGCATCATGGTCCTTCATTCCAGCTTCCCCGAAGTCTTGCCCTCCTCCCATTCATTGTCTATATGCAGATTGGGAGTGTAAGAAATACTAGGAACCAGCATTCATATAATAATAATATTAATAATAATAATAATCATCATCATAAAAATAGCAATACGTTTTTAAGGAAATTAAGCATGCAAACTAATATAATTTCACAATGCTAAGTATAGTTAACTGATACATTGTTTCTGCATTTGCCCTCTCTCAGTTTCCAAATTGGGGTGATGCTTTTAGATTACTTAATGACACCAGAACTTTGACAAAGTCAAATAATTCCAATTGTAAAGGTTTGCCAGTGTTTGACCTGGTGACACTAAGAGACTGGTTGATAAAGTGGCTAAATAAGGATATATATTTAATTCATTTTATTTATAAAACAAGCAATATAATAGCTTTTATGTTGGTTTGTATAATTTGTCTTCAGTATTGTGTGTTTTACATTGTCTCTGAGAAAGATAGCTTAATTTCAATTTCTATAAATATTCACATTGTCATGTCTTGCAGGGAAATGCAAAGGATGAAATTCTTGCCAACCGCTTGTTGGAATTTCTGATGAAGAACTGCTTCCACCCAACAAGAGCTGTCTTTATGCATAACCTGGAGATCATTCGCACGCTCGTGGAGTGCTGGAAAGACTGCCTTCATGTGCCTTACAGGTACACAATCAGTCCACACAGTAGTACTTTCATGGAGAAGTTAGCCTTAAAATGTTTTAAGAGTGATTAGTGTGAAGGCAAGATTTATTTATAAAGTATATTTCACACTCTGAAAATTGTAAGGGATTTTTATTTGGCAAGCAAGCATATACAAAGCAATTAATTAAGTATAATCACTGCTAAAAGCATTTGGTTGTAATTATTGTTGCATCTATAACACAATTGGGTGGGTAATGTTGTTGAAAAGTATTTAAATGGTCTTTGTTCTTTTCAATCAGCAGCAGTAATGGCATATTCAGTTTAGAGTAAATACAGACTGGCCCAAATACTTGAACAAGTAAATTAAACCGAGAATACTTCTGTTAATGTTGAATGCAGTGCTGCAGTCAAGACGCTAACCCTCGAGTCCCATGTTCCCAGTTCTTGAATCCGTGTCAAGTCACAAGTCCCTTTAGGTCCAACTCAAGAGTCCTGACTTTTTTATTTTTCTGGTTCTCACACATTCATCCTAACATCTAATTGTGCTTCCATATTATGATAAAGGGTTGTAAGCAACACATCCACACTAATCATGTAGAGTAAATTGAATGGCTAACTGTTCCAAAGTAAGGTTAAAACCTTATACTGCAGAATTCAGGATGTGATTTCTGTTGTTTTCTTTCCCCTCTTCGTCCATATCTTTTAGTTTGATATATGAGCGCTTCTGTGGAACAGACCCCAACAGTAAAGACAACATTTTGGGACTCCAGCTACTTGGGATCATGCTTGTCAATGGCTTTCCTGCCTATGATGTCGCTTGTGGGATTGACTATGAGAGGTAATTTCAGTTTACATCCAGAAATTAAAACGTTGTTGTGATAAGAACAGTTAATTTCACTAAATTATGCTGCTATGTATGATACTTGAACAGAGTCTAATCTAATTCTGACCTTGTTAGCGTCCCTGCATTTTTCAATCAGTCTTCATATGTGAATAGAATAACCACATTTATAAGAATTTGAGTTGGATTTTTTGTTCCAGATTTTGTCCATTCATTTTATACATATATTTTTTATTTAGGAAATGGTCATTGTTTAGACCAGTAACAGGGTAACGCAACTTGATGTAGCTCCATGGCTAGATGCATTGCTAAAATTTAAATGCAACATGATATAGCTATATTAATCGCATTGTGTTGATGTTGAAATTGAATTGTGAAATAGATTGAAGACAAGGGGCCCCATTTATAAATGTTACATGTGCACTAAAGTAAGAGTAAGAGTTTCTAACCAGTTTTTCCCATTTCTTTGTCACCCGTCTGTGTATTCAGTGCCGAGAGTAAGTCTCTAAAATCGAATACTAAGCTGTTTTAAATGATTGAAATTAGAAACATGTTTGTACAATTATGTTTCTTAGGTACATCCAGGGTCTTGCCAACAATCTGATCTACACAAGGTACAAAGAGGTCTACTTAACAGCCGCTGAGATTATTGGTATCATCTTGAAGACTGTATCTCCAAGTGACAATGTATGTGGTATTTTCTCCTATTTAATGTAATACCTTTTTCATCATAATACGAAATGTATTTTGTAAAGTGCTTTTCATGGTAAAAAAACCTCCCACTTAGAAAATCTAAAAGAAGTAATTGTCCACTACTGGCATTTTCTAGACTAATGACAAGAAACGTTATTGATGATCTAATAACGGCTTATTAATGAAAGTCAATATAAAGAGTTATATATTTAAATATATATGTCAAATGTTTATAGTATCATTGCATTCTTTCAGCTTCCTGACACACCATCCCTGCTTAATATTGCGGCTTCCAAGTTAACAGATCTGAAGAAAAGAAATTTGGACGACAAATTCATTATTTGCTTGAGTAAACTGGCA
>JAVQJS010124730.1:0-17323 GCA_036024795.1 Galaxias rostratus | reverse complement strand
GGATAAATCTTTTATGTCCATAACATCCATATTTCTGTAAAGCTGCTTTGTGACAAATTGTTTTTGTAAAAAGCGCTATATAAATAAAATTGAATTGAATTGAATTGAATTGAATAGATCTCTCCCAAAAGGTTCCATCCGATTTAAGTCTGGATTCTGGCTAGGCCACTCAAGGACATTCACAGAGTTGTCCTAAAGCCACTCTTTTTTTGATGTCTTGGCTTTGTGCATAGGGTCTTTTTCCTGCTGACAGATGAAGTGTTCACTCATTCTGAGGTCAAGATCACTCAGGTGCAGGTTTTCATCCAGGGTCTCTCTGTACATTGCTGCATTTATTTTTCCCTCTATCCTGACAGTGACCATTGGGTTCTTGGTCACCTCCCTGATAAGGCCCTTCTACCCTGATCGCTCAGTTTAGACAGTTGGCCAATTCTAGGAGGAGTCCTGATGCTTTCAAACTTCTTACATTTGCAGATGATGGAGGCCATTGTGCTCATTGGGACCTTTAAAGCAGCAGACATTTTTCTGTACCGTTCCTCAGATTTGTGCCTCGGGACGATCCTGACTCAGAGGTCAACAGACAATACCTTTGACGTCTCGCTTGGTTTTTGCTCTGACATGCGTTATCAACAGTGTGACCTTAGGTAGGCAGGTGTGTGCCTTTCCAAATCTTCTCCAATAAACTGAATTTACAACTGGTGGACTTCAAAATAAGCTGTAGATCTACAGCAAGGATCGGCAGTGGAAATAGAATTCATCTTAGCTCAATCTTAAGCTTCATTGCAAAGGCTGTGAATACTTTTTTACATGTGATGTTTATTTATTTTTTAATTCATTTAATTCTCCCCAAAACTTTTTTCTCATGTTGTCATTATGGTGTATTGTGTTTTGAATACATATAATAATTCTTAATATTACATTACAAATTGTTTCAGATTTTTTTGTTTGTTCATGCCGTAACATAACAAAATGTGGAATAAGTGAAGCACTGTGAATACTTTCCGGATGCCCTGTATATGTCCATGATGTACAGGTTCATTTAACCTTCCAAGTAGGCAGTTTCTGAAAGTGTGCCTTCCATTTTACACCCAGAAGACTCTGTCTCTCTGACTCCTATCCCTTGGTTGGGCTGAGCTGCTTCTCTCCATTCAGCTTGCGAGGGAGCCTCAACACTGGCTGCATCTGGATCCACTTAGGCACAAAGAAAGCCCCAACCAAGCAACCAGCTCCATTGCTGCTTTGGAGCCCCATATCTGCGCTGCATAAACCTCTTTCTTTTTGCAGTCTGTTTGTCTGCCTTGCCGTATCTTTTCTTTCTTTCCATCTCTTACTCTGTTATTTTTTAGGTGGCCTCTTCTGATAATTTTTTTCTGTGATAATTTCACCCTCTCTTTTTCTCTGACTCTCTCTCTTACCCGTGTGTGGACACTCGTGAGTTATTCAGTGAGACATCTAGACAACATCTACAGCATGTCTTGTAAAGGCTGATAGTCTCTAAAAAGAACCAGGGTATTTACTGCCTTATGCCCTGTATACTAGGTCTGCCCTGCTAAGTGTGTACAAGTGGCCATCTTAAAGTTAGAAGCTGCTTAGATAACTGCTTTTATGTGCACCAAATGGGTAATGTAGATTTATCTGTCTCTCTCAATCTCTTCCTATCTGCACACACTCTAAACTAAACCACCCAAAAACAAATTCACAGATCTTCTACCGTCTCCCTCCCTCCTGAAAAAGCATTTTGGTTTCCTTCAGCCCTACACTTGTAAAAAAGAAAACTATGCATAATGATTTTTTTTCTCTTTTCCAGCTATCTGGGTCTTTTTATGACACTACTAATTTGCAATAATGAGTGAACTTGAGTTCGGTGCTGTGGTACTCCCACACGCAAAGAAAAGTACAGACATTCGATCTCTCATCATACACCCAGATTCACATTATCCTTATGATGTCCTTCGGTCCGTAGATTGTTTTGTAGCTCTGAATGTTTATCAGCCAATACTGTATTTTATACCCTGGATAATTTATTGTTCATAAAATCAAGGGATGCCTTCGAGAGCCATCAGGCTTTGCTAGATCACAATGGACTCCATTCCCTAAAGTTAGAAAATACGTTTCTGGGCCAACAGTCCCTCTCCTTACACCCGTGGTGTAATTATGGTGCTACAATCAACTCTGATAGACATGGGTCTCTAATGACCAAAGAGCAACAGATTTGTATGTGATTGTCGTAAGGTGCAAAGTGTTGAGTTTGTAAGTTACCTGGTCGAGTAGTTCTACTGTAGTCCAGTTTACTGCATCTTTACCTCTGCTGTTTCTTTGTGTGTGTGCATGTTCCCCTTTCTCAGCCTCTCAGTATACCAGCATGCGATTTGCACATTAGTGCAGGTGCTTCTTCTACACCTACTGCCCTGACGACAGAGAAGAAAGGGGCCTATCGGTGCTATGTTGTTAAGAAAGGCCCCTCAAGGCTCTATAACAGGGCTGTCTGGCTGTGCCCAACAGAACTAGAACAAGCCAGACACCATTTCTACCACACAAACCTTTGACTATGTAATCTAAGATGACCAACAACATCTTGTTGTTTTGTGTGCCCTATGGTTGGAGCCAGTTAGTGTGTTGTTCTTGTCTATCTTTCAAAATCAAAGGTTTTTGTTTAGGGCCGGGACAGAGAGGCCTGTTATGGCTGTACTATCCCCCAGATAAGACTAACGGCTTGGTGCTGCCTCCATCGACAGCACAGTTATGACCAGAGACAGAAATCGAAGTGGATAGGGCGATTCCATTAGGGAAGTAGGCACATACATTACTATCCTCATACTGGTAGGCAGGCAGGCAGGCCGATACACACACCGGTTTCGGATCCATACAGTACACATACACACAAGCAGGGACACACTAGTACTTACATAGGCAAGTGTTTGGAGGGGCCTCAAGTTTGCAACTTTATGTACTATATATCTATCTTTCAAGCCTGTGTGTCTAGACACCCCAAAGCTCCCACTCATCCAGTCTTACAATCCTCCACCTCTGCACCTCTTAATCTGGCAGCCCAGCTGTGCCATGCTGCTGAGAGGTGGGGTGTGGAACCCAAAACCCTACTCCCTCACCCGGGCCCGCCTACCGCAGACACCATGGCTGCATTCTGCACATGGTCCTGAGTAAACAGTCTCTAACGCACACACACACACACACACCCACACACACATGCCCAGCCGCACCAGGCGAGGGGTTCCTCAGTGTCTGGCATTGAGGGAAGTTAGAGGAGTGTGCCACAGCTTACTTGTCATATTACCAAAGCAGCAATAGTAGATAGCTGGATCTCCCTTTCTTTCTCTACATCCCTCTTTTTACTCGGCTCTCACACCTTCTGTGTGGTGGTCTTTTTTCCAGGCCTTCCTCTATCTCTGTTTCTCTCATTAATTAATATGCTGTGTATGTAGAGCAGAACGTCACGTTCCATTACTTAGAATCTAAGTCCTAGATGGGCAGGACGAGTGCCGAGTCTCGGCTAGTTGGCATGTCTGACATTGTTAGACAGTGTCTTATTGCATCTTCTGGAGACATGGTGGGGGGGGGGGGGCTCACACAAGCAGGAGTGTCTGCGCCTGTTTACTCAGGTGGCAGGGTCCAAATATGAGCTTAAAGATGGATGCCACTCTGACTTGGAAACAGATTTACCACCTCATCTATACTCTTATTAACGTCTCAATACCATTGGCCGGTGTGTTTCACCTAGCTCCCGGACCATGAACATCCCACACAGCAGACCAGCCAAGTAAGCATCGGGCCTATGCCTCTGCTAACCATCCATCATAGCAGCTGTCAGCTTCAATTGGGTGTCTAGTGAACAGGATCCCTGAGGTGAATTCCTGGCTTGCGCACACTGAAAAGGCAGTCTGAGGCGTGAAGCATGAAACCGTGGCATGATTTTGGGACGGGACATTCGAAAATGGGGTTTCAGCTTTGACACTGTGCGTTTTGATCAACGCTGATGGTCCAAGCAACGGCATCAGCCAATTCAAAGTACTGGTCTCAAATCCAAGTTGTAAGCCATGTACATATCACAAACCTAAAGCCAACATTGGTTAAGATACTGATAATATGCAAAGTGCTTTACATTGTAATAAACTAGTGTTTGAATTGCTCTTCCTAAGAAAGGAGCATGTCTCTACATATTTATTGCAGGGCTTGCTTTTTACTCCTTTTACTTTCTCCTGTGCTACAGGCTTTGGAAAATGGGAGCTAGTTTTCGAAGGGATGTTTGAAAGTAGAAAGGTAGGGCTGATGTTTGTTAGAAGTATAAGGCTCGAAACCGTGTGTGTGCGTACGTCGGCGAACTGCGAACATACCAAAAGAGGTCGAATTATATCAAATGCAAGTCAGTGACTCTCCTATGAGCTCATTGTCAAACAATGTGCGTCATATTTCTCCATCTGCAACCTTTTTTCCCCTGTTCCGCTTGTTATATTTTTTTACACATCCTTTTCTCTACCTCTTCTTATTTCCGCCATCTCCTTTTCCCTGTTGCTTTTTTCGACTGGTGAGTTAATAGGGCTTTCTGGGAGGTGGTGGAAAGGGGCGCTTTACCCTGTGGTTAGTGTGCATGTGTGGGTGGGAAAACGAACACGCATGCACACATGCTTGCCATGCCAGCGCAGCGCTATGATGATATCGGCCCTGTTGGCATGTGGCTGAATGCTCGGGCCTCAGAGGTCATCAGTAAGGGTCCACAGGGGAATATGTGCCATGTGTTAGGGTGCCTTCCTGCCTGCCCCATGCTGAGTGCCATGAAGTCATCGCTCTCCACACTCAGCCAGCATCAAGTCATTGTACTGCACGTTGAAATGATTACGGTGCCTAGATGGTATTCAGTTAGATTTCAGTCAATGAACCACGTGACTCTTTTTGGTATATTATGTAGATTATTGTCTCAATCGAATTGAAAGGTAAATGGGTAAAGTGTCATTTAAGTGTAATGGACTTCTGTATGCTGCCTTATGATTGTATGAAATGTGAAACTCAATTTTATTCTAATCCGTTTTGTGTAATCATGTTTCAATTTGTAGGAGTTACACATTTTGAGATTCCTTTCAGTCTTTTACGTTTTTATGAGTGAGTCGTTCATGTCACCTTAAGGTGTTTTTCGTCATTGATAGTGCTGGTGCTAAATAACTTTAAAACTTTTGCCCTGTTCCAAGAAGAAAGCCACCAGCATATGTTCAGAAAGGCAGACATACTATTACTGTGTTTTCCCCTTATGATTGGAAATTTCAGTCAGTGGATTTGTGAGTTAACAAGCTAGCCTGCCCGCTAGGCTACCAGCCAGCCTGTTAGCAGGCTCCTGGTCTCTGGAGCGATATACCCAGGGTTCCAGCCTGTCTGGAGTCACCCACTGAATCGAGCCTCAGATCTCTGCAGAGGTAACCAACACGCACACACATCCACATAGTTTGGGCACAGAAAGAAAATTGGACCACTTAAGCATCACATGCTGCCTGAGGTTTTAATCACTGGGGTGGCAAAGGCAATGATGTCCTGCCAAGTGTTCTGCAAGTTCCATGTTAGCAGCATTTTAATAATACTTTCATATAGATTGAATTTTGCCCAGAACAGGAGTTTTGTTTTGATCCTGGTGGCTCGTTTCGTCCTCTGTTTCACCAGAATCCTATTTCCAAAAGATACATTGGAGAGGGGCTCTGTATTTTTTGTGCATGTCAAAGAGCCAAAGATTGAAGCATGACCACACTATCCTTCTCAAGGTTGCCCTAATTAGTGTGACCATGCTAACAGACAGCTGAAGAAAGACAGGAGAGAGAGGAGGTATGTCGCAAGAGCCCTCGACATCTGCCAAGGATTCTCTGCTCCTCCAAGAACCAAACAACTGCTGCTCTCGTATGGCACATGGCTCCGCATGTTTTTCCTCTTGATAATGCTTTCATTTAATCACTCAAGAAACATTAGATTTCACAATTATCTCAGAACATCTACAGTGGAAATAGCCCCGGGCAATTGAGCTCTGTTTGAACAATGTTGGAAGTCAAGGAAAGGAGGGGGGTGGGGTGGTTGAACTTTATCTCCCTGTTATCACAATTATGTTCCAGGCTTTATTTTTAACCTTTTTTAATTGCCTGCCCTTCTGCCATTCTATAACTTTTAAACCTATAAACATGACAGCAGAAAGATAAGAATAGAGATACGGAAAAAGCGAGAAAGGGGAAGGGGTCTCGTGACTTTCAGGCAAAAAGACAAAGGAAACATTTTCAGCTTTTCCTGTTCTATGTTAAAACATTTTTTATTTTTGGTGCTAGTGATTTTGTTTACATTCTTGCTAGTGAGTGAGTTAGTTAGTTAGTTCTCACTCTTTCTCTCTCTGTTGCTCACTCGCGCTCTCTCTTGTCTGTTAGTTGGGGGAGGGGCCTGCTTGCTGATGTCATCCATAGCAGTAGGCAGTGCTTGAAAGAGGCCCTTTGTTGGCAGCTTGCAGCAGCTTGCGTGAGCGAGTCCGTCCACTTTGAACACACACTAAAGAGGACAGGAGAGTGGAATGGCACTATTTGGACTACTCCACTGTCCTCCCAAATGACACATCTGCATGTCCAGCACCCTGTTGTCCAGAACTAGCTTACTTCTGAGTCTTTTTGGCTGCACTAAGAGGAGCTAACGGTTAACAGAGAAGAAGAAAAGATGGAGCCGCTTGGAGGAGAAAGTTTGTAGATTGAGCGGAGAGTTGGATTTTCTGGCTGAAGTGTTAGACAAAAAGGGGGGTTGCAACGAACGAACGAACAAAGAACTTGAGGAAGAAGCTAGCTCCCCGTTTTTCCATTAGTTATCAGGGAATTCTCAACACTTTTGACCCTGGTTAACTCATGTTAAAGAGAATTGAGGGGCATTCAAGCTGAGAAAGGAATCCAGATTTTTCAAGTTGGAATTGAAAGAAAGCAAATGAAAATGTTGGAGATATGCCTGAAATTGGTGGGGTGTAAATCTAAGAAAGGCCTCTCCTCCTCCTCCAGCTGCTACTTGGCAGGTAAGGGCAAGGTGGGGGCTTATATTACTATTGGGGGTGGGTGGGGGGGGTCATGCTTGGCTTTTGCTATTCATTACTAGAGAGACATAGATGAATGGATAGAGACAGTAATCTACTGAGTACGGGGAAGGAGAAGGTCTACAAAATGAGCCTTATGTCTTGGTGTGCGGCATCAGTCCTATCGAGACCCAGAAAAGTGGCAGAGGGGGTGGATGGAAGAAGGGTAAGGGAGAGGGATTGCAGAGGGGAGCGTGAGGGAGGCCAGACACACTGGCTCGCTCTGGACGAAAGAAGTGGAAAAAATAGAGGGAGGAGAGAACACAAGGAAATCTTATTCTTGGCTTTGGCCCATTTAGCTTTTGTTTATAAGGAGCGGGGTCTGGTCGTGATACCTTGTAATAAGAATGTTATTCTGTCGAACATTTGCATCTTTTCCAAAATGTTATTCTTATTTAAAAAATGTTTTGTTGTTTTTGCAAACTTCTCTTTCATAGCCTATTGGTTTTCTAGCTGAAAGCTAAACATGTGTAATTTTCATTCCTTTAAATGAACCAATAGTTAAGCTAAGTGAATTTGCCTTGCCTGAACAAAAGATTGAAGGGTACATTGAGTTTAGATGTCCTTAACCGTGTAATTGATTCCTAATGGACAAGCATATGCTCCGGGAACTACGTAAGCAAATCGTTTAATGGACAAAAATGTACTGTTACGCATATAAGAGAACGACGCTGAAGATCAGAATGAGTGTATGGAACAGAATCAAGACAATGTTGGCCGGGGGTACTCTAGACAGTGTAGGTGGTCCATCAATGTATTCTCCACCTTTGTGGAACGGTAGGTCTAACCTATATGTCAGCCTGGGTTTTACATCAGGTCAGAAGACTCCCAGCCGGTGACATTACATTTGAATACCCCGAAAAAGAAAAAAAAAAACGGATCAAATCTTTAATAACTTGCAACTTATGCTGGTTTAAACCTGACCAGAGGGCCAGACAGGTACTCGAGTTGGGCTAAACCTCAGGGCCAAGCATGGAATTTAATTTGAGGATGTGACAAAGTAACAAATGACCTGTCGTGCAGTTATGGTGTCGTCTAGTACAGATCTGTTCACTCTGTCTTTCTGTTTGTGGGTAGGTCCAGTTTGTTCCTATTGCTCATATCACTTTGGTCCTAACTGTCAGAGAGGGTAGAGTTCAGTACATATTTAATCCGGTCTCCCTAGTGATGAAGTCAGAAAGGGCTGTAATGTCACTAATATTTGGTGGACTCCACTTTTCTTTTCTTTACCACCTCATCTTTATCAACAAACTTGACTTAATTGATCCTAATAGAAAATGTAGAGTCCTTGTTCTTTCTCTATCTTTCCTATTTTCAGACTTATTTCTTTGTTTCTCGTGTTCGTATTCCAGTGTTTTATCAGAGTGTTTGAATGTGTTGTCATGGTGCATGAGTTGTCACCTCCTCACTCAGCGCTCTGGTATGCGTGCTCGTCAAAGTAGACATGTGTGGCCGGGGCGCTGTAACGACTGCCCACGCTCTCTCTGATGGACTCTCAACTCACTACCCCCGCACATGTGTTCTCCCCAACCCCCTCTCTACCCTTTTTCCAACTCGTTCTCTCTCTGTCTTACCCAGCTCCCCAACGTCCACTTATTGATCTCCTACTCAATCGCCGTTACCTCGCAAGCAAGCTCCTTTCCACTTTCATCTGACTCAACCTGACCTGGTACTTTTTTCCCTCATTTGAACCATAGCATGACCAATGATCTCAGACAAAACCCGGAGTTATGTGGAACAGCTGTCTTTCTGGTGTCTGTCACCTGTAGACGGCCTGGACTATAATTCAAGTCTAGGCTTAAGAAACTTTCTTTAGTATGGAAAATTGTTGAACTCCTTCAGACCCCTTTTACTATTGTCTTTTTTTTTTTAGGCCTATTCAAATAACTTTTTTATGCTTTGAGACACTCCAAAAACATACACATTGATTGCCACTGTGGAGAGCCCCTGTATATCCATCGGTCCAAACAGAGCAGAGTTTCGGTCTGCCTCTTTCTGTGTTCATCTCAGATGCTGCAAAGGAAAGAGCAGTGACCCAGTTCAGTCTTATCATGTCCTGCAGCCCAGGGTAAGAGTGTGATTTTGTATCAGGCCGGTTCTAATCGTCGCTGACCACGTAGATGGGTCACTCTTCCCCTGGAGTCTATACTGTTTACCACAGCCTGGTAGTTAACATGGTGCATTTGGAGAATTATCCATAGACTTTCTTTATGTTACAGATCGTACCATGTTTACTAACAAACTTCCCATCTCCATAGTCTCTCCCTTTTATGGCATTGTTTATGTACCCAGATGTTCCTGTGCGGGCCGAGCTGTAGTCAAATTCCAGAAATCTTTCAGTCTGTCCTTTGCTCCCTTTCACTCTGCTGTTCATTTCTTTTGGAACTCCCCTTCACTAGGGTTTCTATATGTAGTAAGCATCACCATATCTCATGCAGCCTACGCTTCATCTCTCTGCGTCGCTGGTACCATGTCTAGAATGGCTCGGACGGTTCGTTTTGCTGTCGACTCGTGGAAGGTTGGGTGAGTGGCGTGCTGGAACGGAAAACAAACTGGGGGCAGCACCGGAAATGAGCGATAGAGGCCGCACCATGAGCACGGCCGTTTGAGCAGGCAAAGGGTTATTGCAGGGCCCTTTATTAAAGTTCCAGCGTCATAATATTGTCTTTAATATCATGGCAGATTATCACAGCTGTTGCGCTGGCTCGAGCAGGGCCTTGGTAGGTAATGACGTCGATGGTGTTCCTGGGAAAAGGACTCTTTGGGAGAGTGACCTTGGCAGCACAGGGAATGTGTGATATCATTCACTTTGCAAGTTGTGTTGTTTGTAAATAGACTAGGCAACAGTCTAAATGAGTCATGCAGGTTTAAATCGGTGACCTGGACTATACTGCATAAACTACACAAGAATCCTTTGGCTACTTCCTATGTTTGTTCTTATCAGTAGTTTATTCACGTCCCTGCTTTATTTCCCTGTGAAATTTAATTATATCACTGTCGTTATGTTATTTCGTTTTTAATTAAGTGTATGTGTTTTATTCTTTTGTTTTGTTTATTTAGAGTGATAAAATAAACTGGACATAACTGAATTTTCTTATGTTGAGCTGCCTACCCTGTGGTTCTGGGTAAGGAGGACGGTGAGCAAATCATCTGTTGAACACCACCAGCAGTCTTACCTAACACTGCAGTGGGACGAGTCCCAAAGGTTAGGGATGTTGACGTTGTGTGTTTGTTTGGTGTTTTACAGAAGCTCTCCAGAGACCGGAATTTGAGCCTCATGGTCTATCAGAAGCTGCTCGCTGGAACTCCAAAGAGAACCTTCTAGCCGGCCCCAGCGAGAATGACCCAAACCTGTTTGTGGCGCTCTATGACTTTGTGGCCAGCGGAGACAACACTCTCAGCATCACCAAAGGTAAAGGACAGCAATATGTATACTATATGATATTATATATACTATACATTGACTGAATGCCATTCTACAGCGAGCAACTTCTGTGTTTCACGTTAAAATATTGGTTTGTTAACATTGTAAACCCTATTGCTGATTGGTTTTCCATTTAGTAGCTGACAGGAAACCCCTGCTTTAACTGCAGGGGTTCAGAGAAAGAGCATTAGAAGGCTCGAAAAAAGTTCTCCCTGGCTTTTTCTGATCTGAGACCTCCCTCAATTACAGGGCAGAGGGTCAAATGTCAGTGCAACTCTTTATAAACTGAAGTTGTGCGTGCGTGTGGGCGTGAGCAAAAGAAAGAGGATAGAGGATAGAGGATAGAGGAGAAAGAGGTTGTTGAAGGCATTGCATATTCAGGGATGGGTACTCCTGTCCTCCTAGGGGGCAGGGAGAATGAGGAGGAGGGACTATGGCATGATGTCAGGCTGGAAATCCACATATTTGCGTCCGCCGCCATATCTCTTCCCTCTGACTCTCACTTCCTGGCTGTCTGCTCACATGTGAGTTCTTTCCACTGAGCAGGTGGAAAACAATACTGAAGTGGGGATTGGCAGACAGAAAGGGAGAAACAGACATCGAGACCAAGGTAGTGTGGATAGATAGTTTTCACCATAAAAGACAAGCAAATGCACTATTCAACAGCAATTATTTGAAAATCACACCACTACTTAATTTTATTTAAGACCATTACAAAATAACGCCTGAACTAGTAATTTTTTTCTCTATTGTTTAATGCGGTTGTGAATAGGATAGTCTGCTAACATCTAAAGTATGTATCTATAAAGCTATGCAATAGTTATTTAACTGTCTCCATCTCCAACCTATAACAGTGGAACAGTAAGGCAGTGTTTTGAAGCTAAACCATGGTTTAGCATAAATACAACTTGAGCGGTGTTTAACCCTGTGAACCACAAGCCATTTCTGGGTGTTTTTTGCTCCTGTCACATCTTTCAAGTGATTGGTTTGTGGGCATTGTGAAAGTCTAGAGGACGACGAGAACGGCTTTCCTTAAAGTTTCTGGATATGATCAATGCTGTAATTCAGTCGATTTTTTTTCAAGACAACATACATTGTTGATCCCGTTGCCAGGTTTGGGGGTTCTGAGGGTTAAGTGGTGCCAGTGTGTCCGACCTCATCCAAACTAAGGAACAGACACTGATGTCCCTCAGCTCAGCTAACCCCAATGACCAGCGGAAAAAAACCTTGCTGTCCCAATCTGAGTAAACATTGCATTAGATACAGTGGATTATTGCATGTCTGACTGAGTGACCAAAGACTGGCTCTGTAATATTGGTCGTTTTTCATACCATCTTGTCAAACAAAGTGTTTTGGTTTTCCCAGAGGTCCCAGCTGTAAAAGTATTGACTCACGAGGACAAAACACCGCTACAGTTCCTAGAAAATGTTATTGTTATGGAAGAAATAGGCTGCGCAACTCAAAATAATGGACCTCATTCACCATCCATTCTGAAGAAGAACTTTTCTGCTTATTTCATTATACACAGTATATATGTTATAATATCCATTATTTCATACTCCAAGATAAGGGGCCAAATATATTGCACAGGCTGAGTTTATAATCTAAATTTCCTACCTCAACCTGAACCAAGTCTCTGTCGTGCAACTTAACTTCCGTGAATAAAGCAAAGCGGTTACCAGCTGTATAGTGGACAGTAAGGCAATGGGATAGTATACTAATAACATAATGGTTGTTTTTAATATATTTCTGTCAGCTAACAACTCTTTTCAAAGTAAAAAATAGGCTAGATAAGAAGGTGCTTTGCTATGAAGAAACACAGCTAAGGACCTCCTGACTTGTCTTGTACACTATACTTGCAGGCAGCGCAGCAAATCAGTTGTGTTCTGGACACCGCATTCCATGAAGTAAAATCATCTCATCCATTTTTTTATTATTTCATGGTCACTACTGATGCTACTAAATGTGACAGCTCATATGCACATGGTCCTGCAGTCACATGCCCTTTTATGGGGATTGGCGGGGTGTTTAGCTATGCTAATTAGCAACCACTTTCACAAGCTTCCAATTTACAAAAGAATGGGCTTCATCAATGCAGGAACATTGATGGGGTTCAAACAGACCCAGTGTGTTTGGTGTACTCAAATATTTTTGCTATATTGGCAGTACACACCATCACCCAAAAGTCTAAAGGTTTACCCCTGTTGTCAACAAGACCCATATTAAAGTCAATGTGGGGGATTCCATGTCAAAGTATAGTGTCAACTAACATAACAAGAGTGCCAATGTCTCAAAGTACTATTTTGTCATCTTCTCCCTCCAGGAGAGAAGCTGCGCGTGCTGGGCTACAACCACAATGGGGAGTGGTGCGAGGCCCAGACCAAGAATGGCCAGGGCTGGGTGCCCTCCAACTACATCACGCCCGTCAACAGCCTGGAGAAGCACAGCTGGTACCATGGGCCCGTGTCGCGCAACGCAGCCGAATACCTGCTCAGCTCGGGCATCAACGGCAGCTTCCTGGTGCGTGAGAGCGAGAGCAGCCCTGGCCAGCGGTCCATCTCACTGCGCTATGAGGGCCGGGTCTACCACTACAGGATCAACACGGCGTCCGATGCCAAGGTGCGTGGGAGAGGGTGCACTGATACCACGGTGGGACTTTGGGGTCACATGGGTTTCATTTCTTTAGGGGCACAGCGAGGGACAAATGTCAGTCTTCAGTGCAACCAGATTATTGATGTGATCTGTCATACATAGGCACAAACATATTGTCTTCTTTAGCCACTGTCTCTCCCTCCCCCTCGCAACCTCTGTAGTAGAGAAGGCAGTTAAACATTATTCAGACAAGTAGGCCAGACAGACTAGGTTATTATGGTGGCGGCCTCTACAGCGTGGGTAGACTGAACGGCTACAAGGAAGCGGTTTCCTTTATAGAGGACACCACCAGGGGCAGCACAGTCCGGGCCTAGTAGTTCACATTGCTACTTAGCAAACTGCAACAAACTGTCCTACTTTTCTATTTAAGGCGCTAACCATTTCGAAAAGAAGTTGTGAATATTCCGATTACCATCATCAGTTTTGCACGGCCTACCAGATAGGGCTTTTTTTTACCCTGGGTTTAATTTGTTGGACAAAGCCAAGGCATGGATCCAGAGATCATGGTTGTTAGGGTTTTCCCCCGTAATGATCTTCTTGTCAGACCAGCTGCAGATCCTATCGCCGCTACCGCTGTCGTCAGTGCAGACAGAGACGTGAGGTAGGACACGCAGAGGAATGACAACCATTACAGGAATGCTCCTAACCACCACTCTGATCCCGATTCCCACAACACCAGACCAGAAGGCAACAGAGACACAGATTCTGAGGCACACTCTGGAATTGAGAGAGGACTCAGTTTTCTGCAAAGCTCCTTGGGGAATCATTCCATACATCTCAGTGCCTTGTCGGTCCACCTCCCCTCCCATGTTGCTAGAGATTAACACCGCCCTGATTAACCAAGATTCCTATTGTAATGAGACCTAACTTAAGCTGCTGGGTTAGAAGAGAGGCAGACAGCCACCTATCAGATTAGGTTGGTGTGCACGTAGGCTAAGATAGTGCTACCTCTGTTGACTCAAGTGATTCTGTTAGCAATATCTCATCCTCATCTATAACTGAGTACTGTGTCTTTAGGTTGAGCCATCTTGTTTATTTAAGATGTTAACCACAGCTACAATAATAGGTACACAGATAGGGTTGTCCGTGCAGAGAGGGTCATGCCTGTGGCAGAGGAGAGCAAACGTGTCACTGAGACGGTTATGCAAGACTGAGACAATGGAAAAGACGATGTCCGGTCAGACTTGACAGATGGACTCCCTTACACCTACACTGGCATCGTTTTTGAGTAGACTGCAACTAGATCCACTCTGCTTTGTGTCTGGTCAGTTCTGAATGTGTTTCTGTAACACCTTATTATTATAGCATGGTAAACTATTTGGTCATGCTCGAATGCTGTCCACAGCGCTTTGTGAAAAGTTAGGCGTTCACTAACAGCCACCACAGATCCGATATCAATTTAAACGGCAAAGAATGTTTTAATAGAACGTCGACCGACATTGGCTATCTAAAAGAAGCAGCCTCTTAACGTACCCTCTTCGTTGCCCTCTCCCCAGCTGTACGTGTCGTCTGAGAGCCGCTTCAACACGCTGGCCGAGCTGGTGCACCATCACTCCACTGTGGCCGACGGCCTCATCACCACGCTGCACTACCCGGCGCCCAAGCGCAACAAGCCCACCATCTATGGCGTGTCGCCCAACTACGACAAGTGGGAGATGGAGCGGACGGACATCACCATGAAGCACAAGCTGGGGGGCGGGCAGTATGGCGAGGTGTACGAGGGCGTATGGAAGAAGTACAGCCTGACCGTGGCCGTCAAGACCCTCAAGGTAAGAGGGGAGGTGAAAAGGTGTGGGGAGACAACAAGAAAACACTGCTTTGGGTGTGGAGCACAAAGCAAACAACTGATAAATCCAAGTGCATGTTGGAGACTGGGTTGAGAATACTACCCCCTAGTGTCAAGCTGATTGAAGTGCAGATCTGAAGCTTTTGCCCTTCAGAATTGTGCACCAAGTTAACCGCGTGCCATGCAATTGATTGATTGCATGATTAGTTACCCCTCTTGTGTCTCTGTTTCAGGAGGACACTATGGAAGTGGAGGAGTTCCTGAAGGAAGCAGCTGTCATGAAAGAAATCAAGCACCCCAACCTGGTTCAGTTACTGGGTAAGTCAGAACTGCAGCCTGGTATTGGGGCAAGCCGATTCCTGGCACAAACATCAGCAAAGCTCTGAAAAGCATGTTGGGCTTTTGTGATATTATTCGACCTTATGTCTCGTAGTGTCTCATTTAATGTGTAACACGCAGTGCTTTTGTCACTGCTGAAATCTCTATTGCAATGAGCAGAGGGAGCATCTTAATCTGGGACCCTTTCATTATTATAAAAGTGTTTAATTTTACAAATTGAACTTTCATTCTCTGGCCTAGCTTTGTTTGTCAATTACTTTGTCGTCTATATTTGTATTTCTTTAAGCAATATTTTGATCTGAGCATGTTTTCGAGTGTGAAAGTGTGCTTTTTCCGTGGTCTAACCTGTCCGACCCTGCCTCTCTGAAGGCGTGTGCACGCGAGAGCCCCCATTCTACATCATCACAGAGTTCATGACTCACGGCAACCTGCTGGACTACCTGAGGGAGTGCAACCGAGAGGAGGTGAACGCTGTGGTGCTGCTCTACATGGCCACGCAGATCTCCTCCGCTATGGAGTACCTGGAGAGGAAGAACTTCATACACAGGTACATACAGTTTGTCTCTCCGTCACTGCTTTCTCACTCCTTTCTCCTGTCCATTCTTATTTCCCTTACTTTTGTTGTTCTTCTTCCGCTCACGTTGTTTTACCTTTTCATCGCCTTCTCCGTTGATACCAAATGCTCTTGTGTGTCAACGACCTACGCCCCGGCATGTTGAACCAGGGCTGGAAGAGCGGGAATGATGTGATTTATGCCTGCTTTGTTTGTTAGTCGATGGGCTTGTCTTTGTTGTGGGACGTGTTGGGACTGAGCACTAGGCTCGTGCACACACAACAGCTTAGGAATGCTAACACTGTCAAGGATCCAGAAAAGTTGATTTACCCACAATATGCCCGTAGATTAAAAACATTTCGTGTCATTTTTATTGCCCACTGATATTGAACACATTTGAACGCAGGCTTGTGTTATTTTAGTGTAATTTCATTTCCGCCTTATCTTGTGAAAACCGTTGTGAAAGTTCTCCTGTAGGCATTCCCCTCCGCTTTTCAGTGACCCTTTCCTCCCTGCCTGTGTGGCCTGCCTCCCTCAGGGACCTGGCCGCCCGGAACTGTCTGGTCGGCGAGAACCACCTGGTGAAGGTGGCCGACTTTGGCCTGAGTCGCCTCATGACAGGAGACACGTACACGGCCCATGCTGGGGCCAAGTTCCCCATCAAGTGGACCGCGCCGGAGAGTCTGGCCTACAACAAGTTCTCCATCAAGTCGGATGTCTGGGGTAGGTGGAGCACAGACACAAGGATCGCAAACGATGATTCGTCCACAGATGCAAAACCAATGCAACCATTTGTATATGTGACTTATTCTTATTCGCGTAGTGATGCTCATTTGTCTAACCCTTCCGTGTCCAGCATTTGGCGTGTTGCTATGGGAGATAGCCACTTACGGGTTGTCGCCCTACCCTGGCATCGACCTGTCTCAGGTGTATGAGATGCTGGAGAAGGACTACCGTATGGACCGCCCAGAGGGATGCCCAGAGAAGGTCTATCAGCTTATGAGAGCCTGTGAGTACAGCCTCACAATGGTAAAGTCAACTCACAGCTAATGGACCTTTGTTCCCCTCCAAAAAATCAATTTACACGTCCAGAGTGACTTTTAAATGTTATGCTTTTCCCGTGGCTAGTGTGTATTGCCATTTTCTGTTGCCTCCTGCATGTGTGTTTTGAGTGTGAATGTGTGACCTTATCTCTTTCCAGGCTGGAAGTGGAACCCTTCAGAGCGGCCCTCCTTCGCTGAGACCCACCAGGCTTTTGAGACCATGTTCCAGGAGTCCAGCATCTCTGATGGTCAGTCAACACTCCCTCACTCACCTACGCATTTATGTTATCTAGCTACCTAACCTTAGCTACCTGTCTGTCGAAGTGTGAATACAACACAGTGGCTGTACCTACATGCTCAACATGCTGTCTTTGAATTCCTAAATGTGCATTGTGTGTGTGTGTGTGTGTGTGTGTGTGTGTGTGTGTGTGTGTGTGTGTGT
>JAVQJS010124698.1:0-11208 GCA_036024795.1 Galaxias rostratus | reverse complement strand
AGCCCAGCCCCCTGCCCCCCTCCTAGTCCTCCACTCTACACAGTCCACTGTCCCCCTCCTAGTCCTCCTCTCAGTACAGTCCCCTGTCCCCTCCTAGTCCTCCTCTCAGTACAGCCCCCTGTCTCCGTCCCAGTCCTCCTCTCAGCCAAGCCCACTGTCCCCTTCCCAGTCCTCCACAGGTGCATGGCGTCCCAATGCTAACCGTGGGTCTAAGATGGCTCGTACGTCGCTGTGCGTACGCTGTAGACATGTGCACGTCCCAGTGAGTGAACACGCTGTGCACACTTGACGTCTCAATCACATTTTGTGGGTTAATTCTACACCATCTCCGCACGCCCTATGATCAGTAGAAAAGAAAATGATTAACAGAGAAACGGTTTTTGCTGTGTCTTTACGCGGCTCCTGTGTGACGACTGACGAGAGGTTAAACCGTCCTCTAGAGACTGTGACGTCCCCATACTGTACGTGGACAAGGTGCCGGGGTCTGAGTACTCTGGGGACCATCATCAGCCCGCTCTCCTCCTCTCCTTCTCGAATTCCTTTCCTGGGTCCTAGCAGCCGTCCACTGCAAGCCTGAAATGAGTTCCACGCCGCTCCCCCTAATGGCTCCATAGATCGTTGGTCTATTCCATTCAGCAATCAAGGGACAGCTGTATCCACGTCCCCCACGCATCACATCACTCCTTTTAATGAAGGAAAGCGTGATTATGTTTTCAGTGTGCGGACGGGGAGGCTGCTGGTGAGAAAGGGCTGTGTTGAAGTGAAAGCCTGCAAAGCTTGTTCTGGAAGGCAAAGGATCGCACAGGGTGGATTTCAAAGGGAGCGGGGCTAGTTTGCTTAGCACACGGGGAGTTTCTGTTCGGTTCTGTTTTGTCTGCGGTACGGGTAAACAGCTTTATGCGTTTCATTTGGAGTTTGGTAGAAGACTAATGCTTGTGTTCAAAACAACCAGAGGAGAATTGGCCAGAGAGGACTTTCTGTCTTGGGAGCCTGAGGCCATTGTTCGACGACTCATGCGCGTGTGTTTAATTTCTCGCTCCCAAAAACCTTTTTACCTCTACCACTTCCTCTCCTTGGGGGCCTTCTTTGGCAAAGACTATGTCGCTGTCATGGTTGCACAGGTAGATTTCATTAACCTCGCGGCTGCGTGTGGGTGTGCCTTGAAAATGAGGCTTGAAGCCGGCAGCGAGGGCTGTTGTCTTTCTTGGGCTTGCTGGTTATGAGAACCCCGCTTATAAACCCATGTTGATGATGTTTTCGTATGAGTAGCTGGCGGAGTATCTAACTAGTAAACCGGTTGACCCGATGAATAAAAGATGTATGTCTCTTCAGGCTGCGGTGCCCTACGCGAGGAGCTTATCTCCGGCTTGGTTAATGGTTTCACAGAAGGATGGAGAAGGATGGAGATGGATGGCCTTTATGGCACTTAACCATATACATTAACAACGCTCACCCGGACACCCGTGCACTTTGCTCATCTTCCACTTATATGCACCCTCACTCACTGACTGGTTTACAACCTCGGAGCAGAGTGAACACACACACACACACACACACACACACACACACACACACACACACACTCACCTGTGTTCCCACTACCCACCAGCCACATCCACCTTCCTACAGCCAGCCCCCCCCTTGCCATAAAACAACCGAGTTTGTTCCAACCGACTGGCCGGGGAGCGTTCCACTGTGTGCCGCTTGGCCTTGGCACCATCTCTCTCTCTCTCTCTCTCTCTCTCTGTCTCTCTCTCTCTCTCTCTCTCTCTCTCTTTCGCCCCTCTGCTTAATGTTTACTGATGAACCAATGCACCGCCTGCTGCCTGGCCCTGTGTCTGGAGGACAAACATTGATTGTCCTCTCCTTTTGTTTTGGAAAGTGTCCTGCCGCCGCCATGCCCAGCGTTCCAGCTCCCCACCATGAAATGAAGAGAGAATCACAGTATTGGTTATGTGGCCGCTCTCAAGGGGAAATATCGATGGGCTGTCGGAGGGGAGTTTTCTCTTCGCTGTCCCATTTCTCCCCCTGCCTCTTGTAATCGCCGCTTTAATCAGAAGGAATGGCTTGCAGGCCGTAACCAATTTCTGTGCAGAAAAATAAGCAAACATTTTATGGGGGCGTTCATCTCAAATCTAAGGAGACGAGCAAAACTAGAGAGAGCACTTAAAAGTCCAGTCCGACCATTTGTTTGGGGGAAATACGTGCGCGAGAAGAGCCAGGATGGAAAAAGTGAGAGTGTGTTGCACTGGAGGGGCATAAAGTGAGCCTTGGAGCTTTTCCTGCTGTGCAGCTCACTCAGAATGATTCCTGTTGTGGGAGCAAAACAAACCTACAGCAGCCGGGTCCCTCCCGACCTTACAGGATCCATCTTTACCTCTCCTTTCCGTTGTTCCATTCTCCTTCAGTCTGTACTCCTGCTCCCGAACAGTTGATGCAAACAGTATGGCGTGAGAGGGGGCTGCTGTGGAGGATGTGGCGTTGACTGCAGTCGATAGGGATGAGTCACCAACTGTGAGCCTGTGACCAGATGTGCGCGAGCACACACACACACACACACACACACACACACACACACACACAGACAATCTCTCTCCAAGGATCTCCCCTTTGGGCAATGCCAGGCCTCGGTGCAAGGGGATTTTTAAGAGCCCGTCAGAAAGCACACGGGGGTGGGAGGACTTGAGGATGAGTTAGAACTGCAGTCAGACCTGTTTTAGGGAGAACCTGGATTTGGAGGAGGTTGTGGACCTTGTTGTTGACGTACCAGCCAATAGGTTTCGTTCATAGCTCGCTGTGCAATGCAGTAATGAAGATTCAATGATGGCACTGAATGACCGGACAAAGAGGGCTTTTGTTCTTTGCCATCATCTGCCCCGTGTTAAATTGCATGCTGTGGTATTTGTGGGAACAAACGCTGCATTGACTGGCTTGAATGCTTCCTATATTAAATGTTGATTAGAAAATCCCCTATTGGAAGTTAGTACAAAAATCTGTATTTATGAGGTGTTGTTGCACTTTTCCCACAATTGAAACTGTCTTTGCACTGCGAGCTATTATCAATTTAGTAAGTCTTAAGCCTGAATCTAATTAAAGTCATGCGGTGTGATGGGGGGAGAGAGGGGGAGCGCCATGGAGAGCAGAAAGAGGAGTCTTTCTGTTGGTGTAATTCCCGATGTAATGGTGCGTATCGCTCCGCTAACAGAGAGGCTGCCGCAGCAACAAGCCACACTGCCTGTGTGGCAGCCATTTTGGTAAACACACAACAAACTCGGTGTCGTTCTTGACTTCGGTGGGGAGTTTGACTAACGGGCTCCTCATCACCATCATCCAGACAAAAGAATTCTCTGCGATTCGGATTCCGAGGGAGCGGGGTATTTGGAGGGTTTGGACGAGACACGACGGGGCGGCGACGGCGCCTCACTGGATCGGTCCCGTTTTAGTCCTGGCTTGCTCTGTTGCTAGGTCGACACAGGGCAGATTTCTATAAAGCGGGGGGTCTGCATGGAAAGATTGGACAGCGCTAACGTCGTTATGTCATAAAGGGGATATTGAGCCACTCAAACGCGCCCTGGCGCCACAGACCTTCCCCGTCGGTTCTGTTCCATTCACTTTGGCTCGGGGTGGTTGGCGGCCGGACCATTTAAGCCTATGACCTGATTACGCCAGCCTATGAGAGCAGAATGATTTATTGATTTTTGTCCTATATTTACTGTTTATCTTTCCTTTCTGCTCTCTCTCTCTCTCTCTCTCTCTCTCTCTCTCTCTCTCTCTCTCTTTCTCGCTCTCTCTCTCGCTCTCTCTCTCTCTCCTACATCCAGTCCCATTTCTGTCTTTCCCTGTCTTCAGCACCCCCACACACAGACCCACACACGCGATTCAAAGAGTGCAGATGAAAGACTATGTGGGCCTGTTTGCGTGGGGGAGGCTCTTTGAAAGGCAGAAGAAGTTATCCATCCCACTGGGAGCGTTCATAGCGTGCCAACCACACACAGGCCTCACTTTGCCCCCCCCCCCCCCCACGCGCCAGTGTCTTCACACGCCACCACACACACACACACAACCCCACTCTGGACCCCAGCCTGGGGCGGCGGGTGCCATGTCGGTGGTCGCGGCACTCTCATGTGGACGCCACAGGCCGAGAGCAAGGCGAAAATGTCCCCAGTGCACCCTGGAGCCCGCACGTTTCACCCTCACCCCCTCGTCCAGCTCCCCCTCTCTGTCACCAGGCCTCTCTGCCTGCGCCATGTTACATAGGTTCTCTTCAGTCTACTGTACGTTCAGTGCCAAGGGCGTCAATCAACCCTTTGAATCAATTTTACCTTTTTGACCTCCATTCTTCATCACAAAAATCCCGTCTGGGAAGATGAAGTGCTTTGATATTCCTTTGACGAGGTCCAGGAAGGGTCTTCTGTTGGAACGGCGAGGGTACGTTAGCGTTTGGTAGTAGGCTGACATTCCCCGTGCGCGGGGGAGTTCTGTTGGACCAGCCACATTCTCAGAACCAAACTTTCGGCCCCCGCCTCGGGGGAGGTTGAGGAAAAATACTTTCCAATGGAATAACGTGAAATCCCCTTTAGACGGGGAAGAGAAGGAAAAGCGAGGGAACAAATAGATGGATTCAAACAACGGAGGGACACATGAGTAGAGCCGGGGAAAGGTTATTGTGTGTATAACATGGTGAATGAGTGGGAGGGTGGGGAAGGGGAGAGGAGTGGAGGAGGAGAGAAGGAGCGAGTGGCCTCTCACGCTCTCTCCTTCCTCCGAGCGACAAACAGACGGGAAAGGGTGGAGCCCTCCTCCGAGTGACGATAAAACCTGACTGCTGTCCAAGAAACCCGTGTCTTCCTCGCTGGTCAGATGGCCTTGTCCTGGCCCCTCCCCCTTGCCCTCCTCGTCAGTTATTCTCTTCTCCCTCTGCCTTGCCGTCGGTGGAGGCCAACGCCTGCGTCGTCATGGCACCGCTCTGCCTCTGCGATGGCTTGCTGCGTTTGCGTCTGTGGTGCTGCCGTTAATCACAGGAAATGGCCCCCGTGTCACCGGCTTGTCTCCCGTCCGGCACAAAGTATGGCTGTCACCTTTTGTGTGCGCTACTCTCCCCTCACCCTCCGTGCTCGGTCTTTGAGTACTTTTGTACCGCACACACCCCTCACACAGCTGCATTACAGATCTACCTCCTGGCTGAGATGGCAGTTACCCTTCAACCCTTTGGTATCACAATTGCATTGAGGCTGCCTGCGGCTCTCTCCCAGAATGGATGGGAGGCCCGTGTCATTAATCCCGCTGTAGCCCGGTGCCGAGAGCCAGGTGCCCACGGTTCCAATGAGGGATTGGACCAGACTGAAAAGCTTGATTCCTATAGGTCCCACTGCGGCTTACTCGGACGGTCAACCCCCTGAGGCAGCCAATCAGGAAAGGGAAGCACCCGAGGGAGATTTCTCATTCGCTAACCATGCTTTTTCTCTGCCGTATTTTTCCTAGGTGAAATTGTCAGTGAGAAATCACTTTTTCCATTACCGCAGCTATACAAATATACAACCTGTGATACAATTTTTATCTACATAATGATATCATTGTTGTACCCATGATAAGATAAGGTATTGAAAAGCTCTAAGCTCATTTTATTGAAGGTATATACTTTTATTTTTGTGTAAACTCTGTCTTTGCAGCAAAGTTCATGATTAAACAAACAAGTAGGCAGAAAACTGTGCAGGGAATTTACTGTAGACCATCTCAGTAACATTTGGGAATGACTAAAACAGATGCTTTTTGGCAAACAACTTTTGATTTAGCTACTACCCCCAAAAAAGCCTCTCGGATCAAAATGACATTTTAACAGAAGGTATCACTTTCCACCTCTCGCCGCGTTTGGCTATGGAATCCTCCCGCCGAGCCTTTAGATCCCACCACATTCTCCGACACAGCCCCAGGACTCAGAGAGGAAGAGAGGCTCAAAATAATTATGCAAAGAAAAAGGGGAAGCAAGGGGGAGAATGTGGCGTGCGTGGCTTCTGAGAGCTTAGCCGAGCGACGCTGTCTTGTGTCACGGAGAGCCCCTTTGATTTCCCCACTATTCCTGCCGGAAGCCTGGGATGCTCTCTGTTTAATTCCCCGCGCTGTAAAAGTGTCACAGTGCACAAATCACCCTGGCTTGCTCTGCAGTAAAGAAAAAAAACACAAGCAATCCCTGGCACAGACCATTTAACGACAAAACGGGGAAACGCTGGGGGAGGGTTGGCGACAGAGGCCCAGCGGGAACACCCCCGTCCTCGTATATCACATTAGTTGGTCCATTCCTGGTTTAACACCTTTAGCCGTGCGTTGTCTCTGGAGAGATGGGGCAGGGCTTAAAATGAGAAAGCGACAGATTAAGAAACGCGGATAAGGAACCTTAGGGGTCGGCCCCGAAGTGAGAGAGAAGAACAAAGGGAGGAAAGGCTTGGAAGGATGAGGGACGTGCGACTGAAGGATGAGGGGAGGATGAGAGACGGAGGTAGTCTGATGGCTGATGGAGAAGGAGGTGTAGTGAGGAGAGGTCATCTGGTCCAGACATGTCAACCCGGGTCGACTGACATAAAAGACCCATTCAAACACTGACCACAGCTCTCACATATAAAAACCCAGCCTCAGTCATTTCACTGCCCATAGTCAGATGGGTAGGAAAGAAAAAGAGAAAGAAAAAATTTGAGAGAGAGATGGAGGCATTAAATGAACATGGTCAAAAATTAACAAAGGAAGCGTGGACACGATGAATGATCAGCGGCCGGACAGTCTGAAAAATCACAGGTTCTCTGGAGGAAAGAGTAAAGTGAGTTATGAAAATGAGGGAGAGAGAGAAAAAAACCTTGGAGGAGAAGAGTAATGGCTGACTAATAGATAGAGAAAGGGACAGATGGGCGGATGATGCTGTGCACTGGTGGGATGGAAAGAGAAGCCAGGCTGTTTTTTGGATTGAAGGGGGGTTGGGCGTGGGGGAGAGAGAGAGCGAGAGAGATTCAGGGGAGGAAGAGGTCTGAATTGGCTGACCGGGTGTCCTGAAGCGCTACCATATGTAGCTGCACATTGATGAAGTGCGCTATCTGCACAGGATGGTTGGGGGGTGTTCGGAGAGCAGTGGAGAGCCAATAAAAACCTGGCAACGCAGAGAGACCGAGGGAAGGCGGCGTCAAAGAGCGACACATGAGAGCGAGGGAGGGCGAGAGAGAAAGAGAAGAAAACTAGCCGAGGTCTACAAGAGTAGCTTCCACCCGCTTTCCATCTTGGAGCGGGGAGCCCGGCTTTGACGTCACGCTAAGCACCCTCAACTGCGAACCGCCGGACTTCTGCAGGAACGCCCGGAGGCCTCGTTGTTCCACATGGAATTTGAAATGGACCATCCCATTCATATATAGATATGATAGAATAGATATAGAATAGATATGCTGACTGTGATTTTTTTTCATATTTGATTGTGTGTGTTTCTCGGCTTGATTGTGTGTGTTGGGAAAGTGGATGACTGTGGCATGAAAACGCGTTAGCGTTCAGCCGGGCAGCATGAGTCCTGCTGAGATACTTCAACCACGTCACAAGGATCATCAAAGGGTGATATTTTGTCAATCCCAGACCTGTCACCCCTTGAAAGGGGGATTTTTTGTCCCTCGCCAGGCAACCCAAAAAGAATGAAAGGGGGGATTTAGAGTGTGGCCCAGCGGCCCAGCAGGCTTTGCTGTGGATGTGCCGGGCTGTGTCATGTTTGCCTGATGATGTTTGCCGTGGAGACCCTCGAGTCCCAAACACCACGTAACCGTCAGCCCCGCGCTCCCAGCTGCAATCGCTCCCGGATTATTCATTGGCTCGTTCGTCTGCGGGCCGACATCCCATAACCTCGCGGGACACTCGTCCTCTGAATATGTATCGCCTGTCAAGCTCGGGGACGATCGATTGCCTCTCTCTCTTTCTATTTCTCGCTCTCTCTCTCTCTTTTGATTTATTTCTCTCTCTTTTTCTCTGCCGGGAAGACTATTCCGTGTCTGTCCCTCCATCTCCCTGTTCTCTGTCTGCACCTGCTCCTCTTCCACCCCCACACCCAACCCCCATCTCCAGACAGACACTAAGGGGAAGAGAGGAAAGAAAGATGACAACAAACGACAGTGAAAAGGGACACCCCCCCCACCCCGGTGTCCTGTCGGCTAGCAGAACACGGCTCTCGGCAGACTGGCCCGCCTCTCCGGAGACTGCTCCTGTCACTCTCCATCTCATCGGCCACTGCCAAACAAGCCCCCCTCCCACTCGCTCTCTCGGCTGACAGATCTCCCAGGCCAAAGCTCTTGGCAGCAGGCGCTTTGCTCTTGGACTCCCTTTTCCCGCCCTCGCCGCTCCCTGTCTTTCACTTGGCCCCCCCGGGGGTTGTGGTTTTCAGGGCCCCCTCCACATGCCAAGGTCAGGGGACAGTCGGCGGGCGGTGCCTGAAATGGGTGGATCGGGGGCTGGCCTCCTCTAGGATCCAGAGCGAAGGGACGGGCCTCAGTTCATTAAGGCTAGGATCCAGAGCAAAGCGGCTGGCCTCCTGGTTATTAATGCTGGGATCCCGAGTGAAGTGGCTGGCCTCCTGTTCATTAAGGCTAGGATTCCGATTGGAGGGGCTGGGCGGACGTGCTCCTGGAGCACCGATGGGAAGAGTGGTTCTCGTTTTGTCTCCCCCCTCTCATTAGTCCTGTCTGTCTTTCTCAACCCCCCCTCCTATGAGCGAAACCTCCCCTATAGTCCCTCACTTGTCTGTTCATCCCAGACTGTCTGCAGATGGCAGAGAGGAGCTCTATATCAAGGCTACAGTACAAGGCGAGTGGGTCTATTTAGCCACTAAATGCTTCGTATTGGATGTCTCCAGCCTACGGATTTGTTGATGAGCCCAGTTTTAAGGATTGGCACTTCTAATGAAGTTCCTGATAAACCCTTTCGCAGTAGTGGCCATGCGTCTCCGTGGGGAGTCAGTCGGCTCCACAACAACAAAGACAACTGTAGCTTAAGATCGATACGACAAATAAATACCGTGAGGTAATAAGAGAGAGAGAGAGAGTTGGGGGAAGATCTGAATCATTTTAGCTGATGCCGAGTCGGACGTGCAAACCGGGTCGATAATACATTAGCCTCTTCCTTCACACTCCAAATCACAGTTTTCCAAACGTTGCAGATTGCCAACCCCGACCCCCCCTTCCCCCCAGTCCGAATCCTCCTGGTGTCTCTATGCTCTACCCACCCATCAAGCAAACACCAATCAAAAGGAGATTGTTTTGCGCCGCGCTCATCACAAACGCTGAGTTGATGTACCAGAGAGCTGGGCTCACCCCGGCGCCGGGGACACCTGAGACAGGGATTCAAAATGGGGGGGGTCCCGGGGGGGGGTCCCGTGTTGTTTCGTTGGCCCGTAAGTCAAACAGCCTGGCACCCGCCGGTGGGGCAGCAGATTGGGTCCACAACGAGGGGCCTTACACTGTGTGTGTGTGTGTGTGTGTGTGTGTGTGTGTGCGTGTGCGTGTGCACTCGGTCCCACTGCCAGCCATTTAGATGTTTCTTGTTATGATGGGGCTGTCACTGACGCCAGAATCTTCATTTGTCAGGCTTTTTTAGGTGGCATTTGCAATTTAAAACATCTGCTGTATTAGCTGTAGAAAGAGTGGTTTGGTGACATCCCACTTGTTTCTTCAAACACCTAAGACCCATACACACATAAGATTGTATTAGCTCAATGATTTGAGTTCTACTAATTAGATGGTACTAGTTCAATGGATATGTAAAATTACTTCAAACTAAATGACTGACGTTGAATATCCTTACTGAATGTATAATTATGTTGTGGGAACAAGAAGAGATGGTCCTGTCCAAAGTAGTGCCTAGCCTTGAGAACGATCAGTTATCTCTAACCTAGACTAAGATACACTGACTCATACCAACAGGAGCAGAAAAACCATTGTTCTGTTGTAACATCTTGGTCTTTTGTAATTTTATTGGGCCCTACACTGCACTATCACACAGTATTGTAACAATTGTGTTCGTCCCTAAAAAACAGCTTGGCAAAGTAAAGGTTGGCTCTAACTCACACCTCATGTCCTCATTTAACCCTGAATCAGAAAAGTAGAAGAACTGTCAGTTGAAATGAATTGCATGCTTCACTTGTGCAGCATACCATGGTGATTGTATGGTGGGCTGATCCTGAACTGAAGTCACTTCCATCAATACATTGACTGACTTCACATAGACGTTTTCTGCTCTTGACTGACCGTTGTGAAATATTTTCCTCATAGCTCAGGTACTAGTTTTTGTAGAAGTAGCAGGCTTGATATGTGTATTTGGCCAGCTCCCTTATATTGTCTACAGTGACGGCACGTAACCCCCACACCTGTATCTGTACTTCCAATACGACTCAGCCGGCACAGCACAACAGTCTGCGTGTGTCAGCGGGAATCTAAAGGTCTTTACCCCTTCCTTGCCCCCTAGGTCTGTCCGGTAACCCCGTTGACCTGGAGAAGCGCCATGCTACCTACGGGCAGAACTTCATCCCTCCCAAGAAGGCCAAGTCCTTCCTGGCGCTGGTGTGGGAGGCCCTGCAGGACGTCACCCTCATCATCCTGGAGGTGGCTGCCATCATCTCCCTGGGGCTGTCCTTCTACCATCCTCCGGGGGGCGATAGCGAGAGTGAGTGGGGGACTGAGGGGATATGTAGGGGTGGTTATGATGGATTAGGCTGTTGACGGCATGTTCGTTTGGCAACTCTGATATTCTAACTCTGAATTTTGCGTTTTCAATCAATTCTAATGGTGAACATGCAGAATTTTCTTTTTTGATTTGATAGGGACATTTGTCCAGGGAAATGCCATATGAGGTAATAATTTTGCTACATTGGACTCATTTATTTAAATTTGGCATGTCATTTTCTGGTTAAACACAGGTGTTTCATTCTTTTCAATCATATTTCTGATCATGTCCTCTCCTGGATCGGTGTCCTTTGATGAATGTCCATTAAGTGTGAAACCACCATGGCTTCTTTTGGTCATGCTGACAGTATGGATGACATTGGAGAGTGAGCTGCCTCAGCCCAGGCACCACTACCATATTTGAGCAAGACCTTGACATTTTCTGGGGCCAAAAAATAAGGCCTATGTATTCATGTGTGGGAGCTCTCTCTCTCTCTCTCTCTCTCTCTCTCTCTCTCTCTCTCTCTCTCTCTCTCTC
>JAVQJS010124696.1:0-11238 GCA_036024795.1 Galaxias rostratus | reverse complement strand
AGGTAATGGGTTATGGGTTGTGGGTTGGGGGAGAGGGGGATCAGGGAGGGTTATGGGTTAGGGTTAGGGTAGAGGGGGGTTAGGGTAGGTAATGGGTTATGGGTTATGGGTTGGGGGAGCGAGGGGTTAGGGAGGGTTATGGGTATGGGTTATGGGTGGGTCATGGGTTATGGGTTGGGGGAGAGGGGGATTAGGGAGGGTTATGGGTATGGGTTAAGGCAGTCACCTCTCCTCTGTTAGAGCAAGTAGAAATTAACATACCCTGCACACCTCTCCTCCCAGAACCAGGATCTACGTCTGCTACCGGACCTGAAGCTGCTCTGCTATTCAGACTGGGGCCCAGGCTTGATTGGGTTTAGGCTGGAACAGACTGTTCTATTCTCAGCCTGAACCACGAGCCGGGCTTGCAATCGGGCCTGAGCCTGACCAGCAGGTAGCGCCCCCTCCTGGCAGGACGTTTGGGTTGGGTTGTTTCATCCAGGTCCAAGGTGACCGGCTGCACAGACCGCAGGGGTCACAGTCATCCTCAGGGCTGGAGCCTTTAAGCCTGTGACAGTGGACTCACCTGCTCTTCTTCAGTGGTGTGTGTGTGTGTGTGTGTGTGTGTGTGTGTTTGTGTGGATAGAAAGCATTGGGACACCATTGTGTGTCTTGGATTACATGTGCCATGTTTTCCTGAGTCTCCATGCTTAGTGAATAATGTTAACGCTCTCCCGTGTGTGAAGGCCTCCAGGCCGCTTTCATGGTCGTGTTCATCACCATTCAAATCCACGGCCCTCACACGTGCTGCTGGGGTATTGTCAGGCAGCTCCGCGAATCAAATCCGCCAAGAGATTTTTATTTTGAGCACGTTCCGCCATAGAGAGGAGAAAAAAAGCCACAGCAAGGGTTAGAGTTGGAAATAGAATTTGACATGAGTTTACTTTCCAACCTTTGAAATCGTCTCGACTCCGAATACTTTTGTAGCTACTGATGGTGAAAACATGACTGTTTACTTTTTTCAAAGCCCTGATGAAACGATGTCTTCTAAACAACCCGCTTTAATCTTCACTCTGCTTCTTATCTTTCATTTAAAGCAATCAGAGATGGACTATCGTTTCACACAATATGCCTCACAGTGACAACCGACTGTTTTAGTCAGTATTGTAAGAAAAAACACATATCTATTAACCATAAAGGTTCAGTGCATAATTCAAAAGTTTAAATGCACTTCACTTTAAACTTTGCTTGATTTTGAACTATCTTTTCCTCCTGACGAAGTGACGATGCCCCTCTTTACACCACCTGTAATTAGCGGTGTACTTTGAAGAGCCTGTCCGTGTCTGGCTAATGACCGGAGTCTATTAAAGCTACAGATCAGCTTTTGAGCTCCGTCACAATCAGCTTGTCCTGTCGCGTTGTGCTCGGAAACGCCCAGCAAACGCCATGCAATTTGTTTGGCTTGACAGGCTGTTTTGACTCGTCAATTAGCGGCCCTCACCAGGACGGCGAGATGGAGATTCACGTATACATAACAAAGTGTACCACAGTGCTACTCATCCAATAGACCTGCCTGTCACTCAACGCCTCCTGCTGGATGAGCGCCTCCAGCGAACATGTACATTTATAATAGGATCTGATATTAAATTATTCTTCTATGATATGGCAATCCACAAATGTTACGATTTAAAAAAGAAAAGAAACTAAAAACTGTAAATTGGTTGAGAGTGAAAACGTCAGAATCCCGTGTTGCTTTAGATTCCAGTCACCATTGGTCACTCACCTTTGACCATTTTCTGGCAACACCACAGAGATGTCCGCGGCGCAGCCTCGTCTGAACTTCTCTTCTTTGTCTTCACACAGAAGCAGCAATGGCGGCCTCATTAGACGTAGTTGTCTCTGTTTTGATTCGCGTGGAGGAGAAGCCTCTTATTACTCTATCAGACTGATTACACTCCTGAGTCCCTATAGTTACAGCAGCCCCCTGCTGCACACCTACCCCTCTCCAGTGTATGTGTGTGTGTGTGTGTGTGTGTATGTGTGTGCGTGTGTGTGTGTGTGTGTGTCTGTGTGTATGTGTGTGCGTGCGTGTGTGTGTGTGTGTGTGCGTGTGTCTGTGTGTCTGTTTTTGTATGTGTGTGTGACTGTGTGTGTGTGTGTCTGTGGCTAGGTGTGTGTGTGCGAGTGTGTGTGTGTGTGTGTGTGTGTGTGTGTGTGTGTGTGTGTGTGTGTGTGTGTGTGTGTGTGTGTTTGTGTGCTGTTTGAGTGTTAATGCAGGTTACTGATTGATACAGAGGATGGAGGGAGTGTCGTACAAGGCAGAGAGTCGATCCAGGGATGGGGTTCAACTACCAGGGGTTTCATGAGTGAATTCAGATATGGGCATGCATGAACACACACACACACACACACACAAACACACACACACACACACACACACACACACGCAAGCACACCCACACAAACACGCGCACACGCGCACACACACACACACACACACACACACACACACACACACACACCCACACAAACACACATGCAAAGTTGTCACTGCACACACACCATACACTGAGGGAGAAAAAAACTACTCTTCGAGCTAGTATTGGTGGTGGAGGGTGGGGCAACGTGCATTGTGTGTGTTGAGCAACCTTGTGAGTACAAGACACAAGCCTCCCCCAACAACTTCCCCCACCAGCCTGCACACCCCTCCCACGCTGACTGAAAGGGTGCAGCTGAGCTGATCTCTTCTCAAAGTCAGCCACCCCCCCCTAACCCTGATGCTAGTCCAAACACTTCTACCAGCAAGCAAAGAAAAGGACACTCTCTACAACCACAAACACACTTACTGACATAAACACAAACAGACAAACACATACACAAACATACATACACACCTTAAAACCACACAATCTTTGATAGGTATCAATATGTTGGCAATCCAAAAATGAACACTGGACACAAATCACCTCGAATCCTCCAATTCCGCACACGTCGACGGAGGGAGAAGTGAGGAGGGCAAGAGGCAGCAGCATGACCCGACATGTGCCTCTGCCTCAGAGAGCTGTCGAGCACACCAGAACACAAAGACCGCAGGAAGGATATGAGTTGGGAATGCCGGCGTTCCTCGGATTGTGTGGTGCATGCCGAACAGACAGGCTCAGGAATGAGGGGTTGCCAGGGAAGGAGTACGTTTTAAGTCAAATGCAATGGCATTGAGGGGACCCCCATTGACCGGATGTGAAGGGACGGGTACGTGGTCCATGAAGGGAGGGGGACAGTGGGGAGGACAGGTATGCTGGACCTGGTTAGGAGGGAGGGATGTATGGAGGAACAAGGAACTGAGTGCACTCACACGCTCTCTCCTGCGTATTCTAAGGCTGCAGCGGACAAAGCCAGTAGTCAGGGAAGGCATTGTATTATATGTATATAGCTATAGTTGTGAGACCTTCTACACCATCATTCTGTGTCCATTATTCAATAGGGGAATGCACACTTCTTCCCTATGTGCCACATTTTGGTAGTAGGAACATCCATCATCATCCCCAATAAATTGTTTGTTTAAATAAAACGAGTTGCCCCGGACCTGTAAATTGCAGATCATTTTCAACCAGCCAACGGAAGACAAGAGATCCTGGCTGGTGTGTTAGGTAAGATAAACAGATACATCTGTTTTACGCCACAGGGCTTTGGAGAAGAGAGAGGAAGAGGTATTTGACGATAAACCTGTCAATCAGATGAATTTACAGTCAAACCGTCAATCCCTTTTGTTGTAAACAGTGACACTCTATAGACTGTTCTGAGGCATTTTCATAGGCGTTTTTATATTTGAAAAACGCTGGTTATTTAGTGTAGTTTCTTTAGTTTCTTTAGTGTAGTTTCCCTTGCATCCATCTCCTCAATACCACGCTAAGTTACGGAGATTGTATCTTGGCTCCTTGTCAACTTGTAGTAACTTTAAATGGTGTGGGCTTCCCTCTGGCTTACACTGTTTAACTACTGTCTGTTTTTAAGATGGTCTTTCAGTGAGCTGACGATACCATCCTAGTCTGAACAAAAGTACAAATTCCTGACCTAGCAAGTGTATTTTGAGTAATAAAGGTTTCTGATGCTGGAAACCAAAATAGTTTACCACCACACCCATGGACTTATCAAACCAGGTGAACATAACTGTCAACTTGTTTACCTTATGGCAGACTTCATGTTTCATAAATTACTATTCAAAATTAGTTCACCTTAATA
This sequence comes from Galaxias rostratus, assembly GCA_036024795.1. Lineage (NCBI taxonomy): Eukaryota > Metazoa > Chordata > Actinopteri > Galaxiiformes > Galaxiidae > Galaxias > Galaxias rostratus. The sequence goes on along the minus strand of JAVQJS010124696.1, from coordinate 7,020 downwards.
TTCAACGGATATACAAACACGTGATAAGAGGAAACGTTTGTAATCTTTCAGACTAAATTGACCTTTGACCATTTAGCGTCTAGGTTAATGACCATGCAGTGACTTAACTTTCACTTTGTGGGGAACGTGCACGCGTACCAAGCACGATCACACGCAGGGCATCTACACACACACACAACCACACACACACACACACACACACACACACACGCACACCTACACACACACACGAATGCGTGCCAGGTATTCAAGTAGGTAGTAGGTATGGACAACTTTTCTTTCCAAACTGTTTAAAAGTGGGCTAGCTGACTATTGTAGCCTAATAAAAAGTTGTCACCATCAGCTTTTTCTTGAAAAATAACAGAACACACGTACCTGAATATCCTGATTTCCTCATGATTTTCTGGGACCGTTTTGATAACTCTGAGTGAATTTCTTGATTTTATCTGAATGTAAATTTGTATTACTCCGATTACCTAATTGCCCCGTTGCTCCGTGCCTGTATAATGATGGTATTTAATACACCTTTTGACTGAACAACATCCGTAGACAGTTTTTTTCAGGTACACTTAAGGCGCGCCGTCCTTAGCAGCGCCCTTTAGCTATTCGTAGGTTATTCCGTCTCAAAATGGTCTATTTGAACTATCAGTAGTCTATATTAAGACATACCTTGAACAGCTTTCAGTCAAAGAGACAATCTCTTGGGAACGGGGACAATCCCACCTGTGCTCCTGACACACGCCCCACTCAGGGGAGGGATTGTCTGCCCTGCACGGTATCAGTAATCTGTGGTCCATGGATATTCATATTAAAGTCATGTTAACGTTTATTTGAAACGGTTACCTCATATGCCCTTGTCAAGTGCGGGACGCTTTGAACTTTGGTCTATTCCAAGCCTGCCTTATGACAACGTACTCTAACTTTATAGCAAAGGATGGTTAAACAGTAGGTTAGCTAACCATGAGTAGTGGACCGTTCATATTTCTCAATTAAAAACTATGCAATCATGGCTATTGAACACGTGACGTAGTTGATCAAAACTATTACGACATTATACGCTTTCTGGTGGGATGGTGGCAAGACAGGTTTGACCTCATGACAATTTGAAACTATTATAAAAATGAATGAATAAGACACCATCATCAAAAATAACTTCCCTACTATCCACTATAGACCCCCTTGTGGAAATGTTGTGCTTTTCACAAAAGTTGTTTCTCTGATGTAGACAGAAAAGGTAATTCATGTAATTTAGAAAAAAACTACGTAGGATACACTTTACTTGTTGAAAAAAAGTAAACGGAACTTTGTGAAACAACACAAAACTGAATATTAAAATAAAGAAAAAATGGAATGGATCACTTTCAATTATATTTTTTTAGATGTACAGTAGGTTCCATCTATTCCTTACTATAATGTATATACAAAAAAGTTGAATATTTAAGTGCTATCCATATTTAAACGAAAGACCAATATCATAAATAATTTTTACAAATAACTTTTTTAATGTTTTAAATTATGCCTGCTGACTTTGATCAAAGGCTATGGTAAAGCCCTCAAAGATCAGAGCACGTAAATACTTTCTCCTAGTATCTAATGTCATCGTAAAATGTAATCAACGCCTCGGGCAGGATTAGAAACACGTAGCAATCAGGCTTTCAATTAGTGTGCCTCTTGTCTACATACTCTTTTTAAGTCTCGATTTGTCTTGGCCACTAGGTGTGAGGGTTGTGATGTAATTTGTCCAGTAGAGGGCGTTTCAGGACCATCGAGGGGTAGACAAACGCATATCAAAAAAATATTAGATTAGATTAGTTTAAACTTTATTGTCATTGCACAGAGTACACGTACTGGGACAACGAAATGCAGTTAGCATCTAACTAGAAGTGCAAAATAAGCAGTAAAATGTATACACATAAGTGACAAATATGAATACAATAGATAAATATAAATATGATGCCATGAGGAAAACACTTTCTTTTTGGGACTTAAAGCCTCTTACCAATTGTTTGGATACTGTAAACATAAAACTTTAGACAAAGCATACAACATCTTTCTTTATTGAATATTTCTTACCGGTTCAATTAGACAGAGCATAATATTAAAGTATTTCCATTTGAATTCACAAATTCAAATTTGATTTGACCGTCCTTGAATTCATTTAATAAATAACTGAATAAATTAATACAGCTGGCAATGCGGGCAGCTTATGCAGGGCCCACAGGTTTTTGCTCATTGGCAAATGGTATGCCACACTTTGTGGTTAAAGCTGACAACATAACAAGGTGAACGTAAGGGCTAACAAATTTGTTTGGAAAACATGTCAAATGTGATGGACATTCAGTCAAAACGCACAATAACCCAGTATGTTGTCTAGACTAAAAAAAACAGAAACCATTAGCAAACAAAAAAAGCACAATGTAAACACTACATACAATGGCGAAAATAAGAATTGAACTCATCAATATTTTGACCTGGAAATGTATTTCCATTGAGCCTATTCAAGTGAAATTTGCGCCAGACGTTGGTATTACCGCAGACAATCCAGAAAAAAAAATTCTGAAGATTACAGTCCATAAGTTAATGAAGTTATGTGTATTAAAGTGGAATGAAACAGGAAAAAAGTATTGAACACACTAAGAAAAAGTAGCAAACCACAGCAAGGAAATGCAAGGGATCAGCTTCTTCTTCTAGTCCGTTTCCTGCAGTGTAGACGCATCTAGGCGTATTACTGTCCTGCACAGGATAGAAATTTAAAACCTGCCGCTCATACTCTAATGTGCAGCCCTGACTCATGCAGGAACTGTATAACTGTATTGGTGATCAGCTGGTGGTTCTTGCTTTGGTCAAACAAAGATTTAATGGAGAATGCAACTACTCCTAGGTCTGACAATCTCTCATAGAAAGTTTACTTCTCTGCTTTATATTTGCCACACTCCAGGAGAGCATGCTCGACTGTTTCTGGGTTTCCACACTCACATAGCCCTGTTGGAGGTTTTCCTACAATGTGCAAGTAATGATTTAACGCACAGTGCCTCTGTCTGCAAATTTTAACTGAATCTCTTTGGGTTCCAGACCAACAACTGGGTTTTTTAATCTGAGGATGAAAATAAAAATAGTAATAATAATAATAATAATTCATGACATTTATATAGCGCTTTTCCTAATGCACAAAGACGCTTAGTGTCTTCCTTCAGTCATTTTTCCCATAATCCCAGGCATTCTCTTTCAACACCCTCCTTTAATTCTCCTCTAAGTTCCACCCTTCCCAGGGAAATATTTACATCTATGTCTCCTTTCTTAAGACTTAATAATAATAATAATAAGAATACATTATATTTATAAAGCGCTTTTCAAAACACTCAAAGACGCTGAAAGATGAATTTACAGACTTGCCTTTGCTATAGGGTCAGCTATTTCATTTCCCTCAACTCCAGTATGCCCAGGAACCCAGCAGAACTTGACTTGGCACCCAGATTTCCCATTTCTGAACCAAACAGATAGAATCTCATTAATAAGGTCAGGCCAAGCTTTTGATTTAAGTCCTCTTATGGCCATCAGAGCAGCTGCAGAGTCCGAACAACTGAGGACTTTCTTTGGTCTTACGTCCTCCGTCCACCACAAAGCCCAACGAATTGCCAGTAGTTCTGTTGTGAAGACAGAACTTCCATTAATGACACGCCGCTCAATCCTAAAACCAAACTGAGCCAAATACAGTCCAAATCCTGCTTTCCTATCTAATTTGCCAAGCACCGACTTGGCAGCTGCACCATAAACAAAACACCCATAGTCACGTACAGATCTTATCATTGCCTGGTATATTAAATGCATAGTCTCTCTCTCTGCCCCCCAGTGACATCCAGCCAGACTTCTAGTGACATTTAACACTTCTTTGCCTTTTGCTAGTGCTCTGTTGTATGAACAGCCCAGGTAATTTGCTCTTCAAACCAAATTCCACGAGATTTGAAGTCTTTCACTCCCTCCAGTGAAGATCCATAAATGTGCAGTCCGAGGTTAGGTAACTTTCCTCTAAAACCAGATATCATAAATATAGACTTCGCAGCTGAGATTTTAAAGCCCCATTTGTCTAAGGAAACTAGAGCCCTTTTGACTTGTTTTAAAAGAAACTCTGCATTTCTTCCTCTTCTCCAAATGACACCATCATCTGCAAATAAATACTGTCCAAAACTTCTTCCAATGCTACTAAATATATCATTTATCATTGTAGTAAATAGGACTGGGCTAATTAGACCCACTTCCTTGCGGAGTACCATTTCCTATTTCAACGATTTTTGAGCTTTTCTCAACCACTTATACTTGTATTGTTCTTTTCATTAGAAAATCTTTGATCCAATTGAATGTTTCTCTGAACGTACCTCTAACTCCTAAATCTTATATTTTAATCATTAGTCCCTCCTTCCACAAGGAATCATAGGCTTTCTCAATGTCCAAAAATACACTTACCACTATTTCTTTACTATCAAATGCCTTTTCAATATTTTGGTCTAAAACTGTGACTGACTCCATTGTTGACCTATCATTTCTGAAGTCGTTTTGGAAATTGGCAAAAAGTCCCTTACTTTCTGAAAAATAAACAAGCCTATTGGTAATCATCCTTTCCATGATTTTACAAAGCACTGATGTAAATGCTATAGGCCTATATGAAATGGGGTCAGATGCATCTTTACCTGGTTTCAAGATAGCGACTACGACTGCATGTTTCCATTCCTTTGGTAGACAACCCTCTGCCCACACCGAGTTAAACAAAGCTAGAATTTCTTCAAGAACTAACTCATCCAAATGTTTGAATAATTTATAAGACAGCCAGTCTCTTCCAGGAGTAGTGTTTGCACCATAATAAGTGGCATTCCTGACTTCTTTCATAGTAAAAAACACATTTATTGGATTGTCATTTTCTGAACTCCTATCCAGCTTCCACTGCTTAGCCAACATCAGATTGCTCCTCTTCATACCTCTCTCAACTCCCAAATTCCCAGATCTATGCACTGCTTGAAAGACATCAACACACATGTCAGCTTTTCCTTTGTCGGATAATGCTTCCATCTCACCATTCTGTAAAACCAGAATTGGTTTTCTTTTATACAATCCTGACATTCTGTGTACCGCTGCCCACAGGTGCCTTACAGGAGTCTCAAGGCCTAGTGTAACCCAGTAGAGAAAAAGCCTTAATTCTTTCCACATTTATTTTACTGTGAATTAAATTGAATAATTCAAAAGTATTTTATTTTAAATAACATTTATTATGAAAAGAAAAAGTATTGATCCTCTCTCCTTTAGTTGATTTACTGTTTTTACGGTCACGATGGTTGGTAATTACCTTATTTGTCAAAAAGTAAATAAGCTCCGCCTACCCACATTGCAGACAAGGCCTCGCTGTAGTTAAGCAGTCTTTTTGATCAGAGCTTGGAGCAGAGAGGCTGCGTGACTGTATCCCATCTTGGCTAGGTTTCTTTTGATGTTTCGGAAAACCTGAACGGATTGAACGGATTCTCTCCTGATGGAGATGGCGAGCCTGAGCCCAGAACCGAAACCTTCATCAGAAGGACAGCATTCCTCTCTTGGGTATTGAACCAACATTGTGGTAACCACTCAACTACAATAAGAACTGGAACACCAACTGAACTGAAAGGACACTGAATAAGACTATTTGACTAAGACTACTGACTATTGAGCTCAGACCAAACATAAAGGACTATGGATATTGAAATGAATGTAAATCAATCTAAATGTGAACTTTAGAGTGACGGCTTGTTAAGTTGTAAACTTTTTCAGTTGTATTTTGCTATTTACCAAATAATAATCTTGTTCTTGCATATTTCCTGGCTCCAGCTATTTCCTCACACATCACACTTACTTACAATAGCTCCCGCGAACCTAGACACTGGTCCATAGCTATACCCACCTAAGGCCCTAGCCTTACGTAAAGGGTTACATAAATCTTGGCGAGCTAGCCAGGAGCTATTGGCTAATAATTTACATTGTTAAATGTTTTTAAAAAACACAATTTTTGAGTAACCTTCAATAAAGCGCCTGTAATAACCCGAAAGAGTTCCATAAAGACTTGGAGGCAGCAGGTACAACTGTGACAAAAAGGACAGTAGGCAATGCACTCCACGGCCAAGACTCCACTACTGAAAAAAGGGACATGTAAAAGGTCGTTTAACGTTTGCCAAACAACATTTGGACAAGCCAATGAACTACTGGGAGCATGTACTCTGGTCAGATGAGACCAAAATTGAATTTGTCACACAACAAACCATGTTTGGAGGAGAAATGGCACTGCACATCACTCGAATAACACTATACCAACAGTGAAGTTTGAAGGTGGAAGTAGTCATGGTGTGTGACTGTTTGTCCTCTCATGGTACTGGTACAGTGAGATTCTTGAAATAAACCTGTTGCCATCCATCAGGATGCAAAGGATGAGACGTGGGTAGACCTTCCAGTAGAACAACGATCCAAAGCATACAGCAAAAGAAACTCGCAATTGGTTTCAAAGAGAGAAAATCAGGTTGTTAGAATGGCCCAGTCACTCACCTGATTTAAACCCAATTGAACATTTGTGGAAGCATCTGAAGATCCAGATTCACAAAAGAGCCCCCCCGCAATCTTGAAGATTTAAAGACAATCTAAAGAGGATTAGGCCAAAATCACACCTGAATACTGCAGGAGATTAGTTTATACAGAAAGTGCCTTGAAGCTGTCATTGCAAACAAAGGCTCCCCCACTAAGAATTGAATTCATTTCAGTTAGTGTGTTCAATACTTTTTTCCTGTTTCATTCCACTTTATTACACATAACTTTATTTACATATGGACTTTAATCTTCTGATTTTTTTCTGGATTGTTTGAGTTAATACCAACGTCTGGTGCAAATTTCACTTGAATAGGCTCTTTGGAAATACATTCCCTGAACAAAATATTGATGTGTTCAATACTTATTTCCCCCATTGTGTATATATATATATATATATATCATCATCTTCATCCGCTTTGTCCGGAG
>JAVQJS010124684.1:0-14264 GCA_036024795.1 Galaxias rostratus | reverse complement strand
GTGGCATTTGAGCTTAAGGTTCAAAGATGAAAGGTCTTCTAAGTTCAGAGGTTACTACGAAAGATAGCATTTAAATTACCAAGCCAGTTTGTTCCTCTTATTTTAAGGTCCTAAGAAATCAAATAACAGGTATCAATAGGACACGGGATGTTGAGTGTGTGCATCCAGACCATAACAATAAAATTTTGTTTGGGCAAACATAACTTTTATGAATGCCAATTTGAACTGAACCTTGGTCAGAGTTCTAAGTTAACTCCTGTCATACGGTTAAAGCATTTGGTAGGCAGCATTCTGTATATAAGGAATGGTGACCTTGTACAGTGTTATTCAATTACTGAAAATTTGAGTATAACCTCTGTTTAGCACAGACAATGAACTAAATTACCCTTTAACTACTGCAGTGGGGTAACAGTCGTTCAGACAACAAGCTGTGTAGGCTGTGGGCATCAAATGACCTGATGTGATAGTGGAGTACTGGGAGGAGGGAATATAGCTACAAGAAAGGGAAGAAAGAGCGATGGGCAGAAGTAGGTTATGTTGTTGTGTTTTTTATTCATGAGAGAACACTGATGTTCCCCAGGTCCTCTGAGACATTTTGTTCAAGGCCACTCAGAGATAGAAGTCTTTGGGCCATTAGAGTTGATACCAGAGATTACCAGAGATGTTAGGCTGTAGAAAATAAAACTCACTAAAGTATATTTATTTATAAAAACCTTTAAAACCACAATTATTCTCTTTTTGTGTTATAAGAAGTACCAACAGGAGGAATGATTAATAATCATGTTGCTGGTTTTAATGTCACCTTGATTTCACCATTTTAAACTTTTTTACTACTTTTGTACATCATGGCCAGGGGACTACAAATGAAAACTAGCCTTCTGGCTAATTCTGGCGTTTTTAACCATGTGTACTTCATGTGTTTTTATAAAATTGCATTGTCCCCTTTTAAATAAACTAATGAATAAAAAAAATAAAAAAGATCACGGGGTTTGGTTATTCCTGGGTACTAGACACAAACCAATGGTTTCCTAGCAGTGCTTTTCAAACCTCGCTAGTCTAGTCAAACCTGAAACATATGCCACGTTCAGCACAACTAAGCACATGTGGTCACATGTGTGTAAGACAGACCATGCCTAGTGTGGATTCCTAACAATAAGAAGATGCCTTTTAACAATCAGTAAAGTAGAATCCGTCTACTGTCTGTACTGTAGCGTATTTACATGCGCACCGGTACTATATATTATAGTTGAATTCGTTATTGGCCTAGAATACACGATGATGTTTTCTTTTTTCTTTACGAAGACCACTAAAAATACATTTTATCTTCAGTGATGGTTAAAGTAGGCAATCACAACATGTTATGACATAACAGCCAAAATGTATTAGCCGGCATTAGCATGCACACATTTTTAGACAGAAGCTGATATGTATTTATTATATTGTCTGCTTGTTCGGAACAACGAACATATTAAGATACAAATCAAAAAGTTGGATAATTTTCCTTTTGCTTTTCTAATCGATTTTTGCCTAATTGTCTAGTTAAGTATACTGCCCAAAGTTGGTTAGCTTTTCGAAATTCACAAAAAATTATTAAAGGTTTGTGCCTTTAAGGGTGGTGTTAGCGACACAGAGAGGAGGAGTGTCGCCTACTGAGTTCTCGAGAGCAAGGGGATTCCGAGAATAAACAATTCCGTCAGACTCGACTTCATGTCGTGGAGACCGATCAGCTTGATTCAAATCCCAGATGTTTTTGGAATAAATAATACATTTAGCTGTAGGTTCTCATCATAAACTTACATCTGAGAAATGCGACATTTTCACTGAGACTAACCGAGGAATTGGCTCTTCTCGAATAATGATGCGCCTGTACGGTTGACTGGGGACTGCTGCCAGCCAGCAGGGTAGACAAAACGAAGCAGGTACGTGTCGAGTTAGGCCTATATTGAAATTATAGAATTTGAAATATTAATTATAATATGTTGGTAAAATCTAGGACGGCCGAAAATGGGTGAATGTCATGGGTCGTAGCATACGTGTGTTGTGCATGTTTTCAAGGATCTAAGATTAGAGACTCGAGCCGAGCAAGTTGCCCGGGTTTGGGGCGCACATAAAGCAATGAAATTCCTGGTATAAAAAGTCGGGATAAATCACAAGGCCGTGGTTATTACTCAATCTGGTTAAGTGGCATACACGGTATTTTACCGTAAATGGTAAATTGTTAGTTTGAGATTTTTTTTATTTAACCTGAAATTCGCGTTGCCCAGCGGGATATAGACGCAGGCCTGAATGTAGTAGCTTACCCTGCGTTTTGCGAAGAAGACCCATTTTTAATCAGTCGTGAATTGATCAACGACGTAGTCTAACCTGCCGTTTGCAGAATATCTTTTTAATTGGTAAAGAACTGGAAATTAAAATGTTTGAAAGTGTTGATCTGTGTGTTAAATACATTTGAACGGTTTATGATAACCTCAAGTTACTGAGCCCCTGATATCACAATTTAATTAAATGGGAGTGTCTGACGGATTGTTATGTTTCACTCATGTTGGATTGTCACAAAATGCATGGAGTGTGCAATGGTGACACAGTGTTGGTAAACCGATTGTCAACACGTGCATCAAACCAACGTGAATTAATGTCTTTTAAAGACATACGTTGAGTCAGTTGAGTTGGTTACAGTGTGATTGATATAACTTTGTAGCCCTGAAGTAGTTTTAACAAATGACATAATGATTTTTGAGTTTTTAGGCATAGCGTTGACAAATCCAATTAAACCGTTGCTTTAAATGCTTTGTGATTGACAAATGTTTGAATCCACTACTTCTGTAGGTACTCAGTCAACTCATACAGAACCCTCGCAAATGTTTTAATTGTTGTTTTATTCTTTGCGTTGCTTGTTACTTTTTGATTGTTATTTTTGTCCAGTGATTGGATTCTTATAATGAAGATACCTATTTTACAAGTCTTTTTTTTTTTACAAGTTACGAGTCTATACGATATAGAATCATCATTTGATATCAAAATATGTGTTACTTATCTCTTTTGCTGCTGATTAAAATCCAGTGCTCTACATTTTGTTAAATGGTATGCCTAGTTCCGTTGCTCACTTGACCTAGACATATTGAGGGGGCAAAGGGCCAGGAACCTCAGGGTACAGATGTGACAGGGGATTGGAGTTGGGCACATTTTATTAGCGCCAACAAACGAGTTTTCTTGAAATATAGTTGAAAACAAAAGCGTTAACACGTTCACAAAATGCAGGGCAGACTCACGGTATATCTTTAATGAAAGGGTGGAGCAGAATGAAGCAGTGAGAATGTTTTACTTTGTTTAAATGATCTAAATGCTGTCTCTGTCTAGGGGTCTGCCTTTTAGCCCTGCTTTTGTTGAGTTTTTAAGCTGCTTAATTATTTGACCTGAACTTGCACAGGATGTTTAAGGTAGCTCACTTTGTCCTCTGTTGCCATAGATTACTATAACCACCTTTTATCCCTACTTTAAAGGTAAAAATTACTTTAATAATATCTGCTTGTCTGGTGAGACTCAAGTTAGCTATTACATTGGATACAACTGAATGTACTGGTGCCATCTGCTATTTTACAGGGAACTGCGGATGAGTGATGTGCAATAAAATGCTACTGAATCAGAGGACATTCAAATGACCATATGCAAATAATGTTGGGTCTGCTGAATAGTCACAAGAACGGACTCTGTACTTTGGTCTCACATCCATGAGCTGCCTTTTCTACACAACAAATCTTATCGTCCCTCTCGTGATCCTGCTTTAGTGCAACAGAGAAATACATCTTGCCATAACTTTGCTGGAACATAGGTGTGCTTGTGTTGACCATGGCCTATGTGTGTTGGGCGTTGTTTTTCTGTGTCTGAAACAAGCTAGCTGTTTTGATTACACTCAAGGCTCATGTGTCAGACAGTGTAAGGTCATTTGTCAACAATCTCCATACTGTATACTCTGCTGGATGTGACAGGTGTCATGCCACGTTCATGAGAGCTCCGTGCCGGGCAGTGTGAACGTGTGGTCCCAGTCAAGGATTTACTTACACCAGGGCTTTTTGGGATATTGGTACACTGAAAGAGACATCCTTGTGGGTGCCTGCACTCTGGTGGTACTTCCATATTAATTGTACCCACTAGCTATCTTGGTCATGGATTAAGCAGATTAGGCTTTTGTATTGTGGACACTCACTGGAAGTAGATTTTGAAACAGCGAGAGGAATAGTGTCATGTCTGCGACTCTTTGACAATCACTGTATCTCCTGCATGTACTTCAATCTACAAGCGGGATGCGACCAAAGTCAATGGGACTAATTTTGATGACAAGGCAGGAGCAGCTAAAATGCGTCTTTATAGCCGCGGCTCCTGGCTGAAATGACGAAGCGGAGGGATGAAAGATGGGCCCTGCTGCAGTCTCTGAGAGAGGCTGGCCAGGGCTCATCTGTTGAACGACTCCCCCCCCCCTCCCCTTCACCCCTCACTCTGGCCTTGGTGCAATGACAGGCCATCTCAATTATCCCAGCCTATCGATCGTCACTGCTTTTAATTGTTGCAATGTATTTAGACGTCGCAGAGGAAAATGCAAAACCAGTCTGTTTCGGCGAGGTTGGGGAATTCATGCATGTCGCCCCTCCACCACACAAAGCTCCTCTTTATTTAAAACAAAACAACAGATGTGGAGGCAAACTGTGCCTGCTACCCAATGAAGAGGAGCATTGAGAGATGGAGAGCTGCTCTGTTTCTTTGTGGTGTGCGCCTTTTCTGGTCCTATTCTCTTGGGCTGTTGGGAGGTGGAGGCCAAGACGTAGTCTGAGGCAGCACACCTCCTGGCTGATGTGAGTGGAGCTGACTGTCTTCCTGGCTGGGCCAGTGTGCTCACTACAGTCCACTGGCCCTCCTCTCTCTCTCTCCCTCTCTCTCCTGTAGCAGAGCTGCTACCCCCAGGCTGTTGAGGTGCAGTAGGAAGGCTGCCCTCACTGTGAGAGTGCTGGCACGGCAGCAGCAGTCAAAAAAGGGGAAGGTCTCTCCTTCATCACAATCAGGCCAATGTCACTGACATGATAGGGAGGGCGCTGGCGGAGGGAGGGTGGGGTGGGGTGCACTGCGTTTGGAATCAAAAGCGTGGGACTCTTTCGATGCAACACAACACCTGACATTTATTCACTCTGCTGAACAATGCTAATCCGAAGGTGTACTTAATATTTTGTTTCAGAGAAAGTAGGCCAGCAGAGACTGTTGAGGTTAACAATCGGGTGGTGCCTCATCATCTGGTCTGGCTTGATCAAAAGTCTGCTTTCCTGTGGTGAACTGGGCCGCATGATTCAGATAGTCTCAGTCAGAGAATTGCGTGGCGCCCGGTGCACAAACTATTGTAGAGCTCCTGCCTCATTGACATAATGTTTAACGATTGTAGACAGTTGGTTAACTTTGGTTTTAGCTTACCGTGTTCTTTTTTTTTCTCGTCTGTGTGTTCCCAACCTCAAGTGCCCTTAGGTGTCTAAGTAGCGTAAAGGTTGTCAGAACAGGTCACCAAGTCCAATTAGAATGCCTGAAAGGTGGCAGAATTTTTTGTAGACTAAGGCCGACTGTTACTCCACTGTGTCTTATTTTAACCAGGTTATGTGGAGGGAGAGCCGGCAGAAGCCGGGGCTAAGTGAAAATGCCACTCATTCCTGACGAGTCCCCGGCCTGGTGAAGGTTAGTGGCTTGTCTTTGTAAGCTGAGGGATTGATGTATGAGTCTGTCTGGCGGAGAATTCAAAGTCCAAGGCCATCAGAGGCAGCCTCCCCCCTCCCCCCCGGCCCCCTCCCCTCCCAGCCTATCACAGGGCCCCGTCCTTCCCAACTTCTTAGCAGCCTGTCCTTTTGGGAACCTTGAGCGGCCCAGGCAAGGACACAGCGTCTGGTGCAGTAAGCCTGTGCAGAGGGGGAAGCTTTACGTAACACTCTGCTTTAAACATGGCCGTATGTATGACTTCCCTGACACTGAGCGGTGCAGCACAGCGCAAAGAACACGTCCCCTTGGCCCCCCGGACAAGGGGGGTGGGGGGGGGGGGGCGACTTAATTATATCTTTCTCTTTTAAAAGCTTTCGTTTGAAATTAAATTTTCCCAGGCAATTAGCTAAAGAGGAGTTTTCAGAATTTATGAATGAATGATGGATATATTGCACAGGACGACAGGAGAGGGAAGGGGTGGGAGATGCATATGGTGAATACGCTGGGAGATTGTGTCTTGAGATTTATATCCCCCCTGTGAAGGGTCGCGCTCTGAAAGAATTCTAGTGGTATAAACTTTTTCCGATGGCGGCCCGAGTGTGGGAGTTCATAGTGCGCTGTGCTGGGTTCGGGAATAGATTACTGTTCATACAACCAAAAGTCTGAGTATGCCGTGGCGGTCTGGGTGGACTGAAGGAGGCATGTAGCCGGGGGGATGCTGGAGAGGCAAAAAGCCATGTTTTAAGAGTGTCATGACATCACAAGGCTTCCATTGCGCCTCTCTTCTAAACGTTCACTTGTGGAGTTTGGAGAGAATGTCCTGAACCCCATTATATGCTGCGATCTGTGGCTTTTACTGCTCAGACTATAATGGTGTAACTCTTTTTAGGCTTTTTTGGTGATGAGCGAAGCGGTTGCCGGGCAACAGGGGACCTTGTGCGGGTGGAAGTGCAGAGTAAGGGCTGTAGAGAGACGAGTTCTGTAGCAATACCATTCTCCCTTAAAAACAAAACGGTGCGGCCACTGTTTTGGCAGAATCACAACATTTTAATGTAATAACAGAACAGAGTGGTACTACAGGTTGTGCAGGGTCCTAAAACAGTCATCTCCCATTATACCTGATCGGTACTTATCTGCTCAAGCTAGAAGAACACTACTGTCTGAAAGTGACTGTGGGTTGGAGTGGGGGGAGGTCCTAAAACACGGTCGTGGAAGGTAGTTGGAAGGCATGATCTCCGCTCGTCCTACTTTCTTGCGAACTCATTGGTTGAGGAGAGTGCTGGTGTTATGCAGTGCATCCTGAACACAGCTTTGTGAGCGGACTTAAGCGCAGAAGGTGAAGGGCCCGGGCTTTTGTCTGAAGTCGTTTGTGAAGCCTGCAACCTTGCCCTGTGCGCGAGTGGCTGTTGGAGGGAGCTGGGCAGATAACCGCAGGCAGCGCTATGACCTATTACTTAGGAAAAAATGTGCTGGTGACCAGAAGATTGCTGGCTCATACTCCGCTTCTCATCTGCCCTTGAGCTATGGCAATTAACCTGGATTCCTCCAGTAAATATCCAGCAGTAGAAATGTAAAAAAAAAAAAGATCTGCCAGACTGATAGCCATGTAAGTGACTTTGAATAAAAGTGTCCACTAAGCATCGAGATGAATATTGTTAATTGAATCACTGCCTGCATTTTCAAGTGATCTACCTCATGCTCTATAAATGCAGAGCCATTGCATATCGTTTCTCTCTCTCTGTCTCTCTCTTTATCTCTCTCTCTCTATGTCTCTCTCTTTATGTCTCTCTTTCTCTCTCGCTATGTCTGTCTGTCTTTTTCTTCCCCCCTCTGGCGTTGAGTCCAGAGCATGACCTTGACCTGATTGCCGAGGAGGCTTTTATAAGTAACTCTCCAGAAGGAGATCCAATCATGTGACACCCTTCACCCCACCTCACCCTCAGGCCGTATCAATCCGCTCCCAGCAGAACGACCTCACTGGACTACCAGGGCGAGCGGCACAGGGGCCGTGGGCGGGACGCGGGCTGGAAAGAGGGGCTGCCGCGTGCGGCCTCAGGGGGTTGCTGTCCCGTTTGGCAACCGCTCCAAGGTCGTGCCGGGTTGAGGTGGGTTCAGGCGCGACGTGGCTTTGCGAGCGCTCGATGCACCCTGGCGCTGTCTGAGCGGACAGCAGGCCTCGAGTCATCCCTGTTGGCCCGGCCGCGGGTCGAGCGAGTTTAGTCATCATCTCAACTCTCAATCACCGATACCAGCATATGTCAGGGGAAGGTCGCTTCACGAGCAAAGTGATTCATGTCCACAGTGAGCTGGCTGGCTGGCTGGCTGGCAGTCAGGCTTCTGCTGCAGCTAGGATTCATGTTATTGCAGTTGCCTTTGGTCTCCCCCCCTGCTGCTCTCTCTCTCTCTCTCTCTCTCTCAATGGTGCTGGCTCGCTCCCTCTCTAGAACAGACTCCTGATCTTCACAGTATTTTTAAGAGCAGGAGATGGTATCTATGCCCATTGGACGTGTTTGCCATATGTGCTCAGTAAATATGGAACTTGATCCCTGTGTTAGCAGCATATAAACACATCCTTGTGAAACGCCACGGTTTCCATGAAGTGGGCAATAGTACAGTACGGCAGCGTTCTCCCTTCCTGGTTCTTCTCTCCATCCCCCAACCCCCCCCACCTTCACCCCATATGGCGGTGCAGGAAGATTAGGATAGTCAATGAGAGGTCAAAGCTTGGATCAAATGCTGGCTTTCTTTCAGCTAAAAGCATTGGCATGGGATAAGGGAGTTCACCATTAAAAAAAAGTGTGGACTTACAAGAGTGAGCTTTTGGTTGAGAATCAAGGAAAATGTTCAGTTTGGGTGTGTGGGTGGGTGGCTTCAGTGTAAAGCCTAGGGGTTTGATCTGAACGCTTTGACCCATAAGCCCTGTGCACATTAAGATGAATGTGTACATTTAGAGGAGACATGGCTTGAGTATACTGAGGCTTGTGTAAGTCTATTTGCGTGTCAAAGTTCAGCATTAGTGCCGCAGAGGCCCTCCTCTTAGGTTACTGTATTTACATGCCATGTAAAGGAAGGGGATTGAACTACAGTAGCCCAGGTTTAGCTGACACACATGGCAAGTATTTTTAACCCAGACCAGCCTGGGCTATGGAGAGTAATGGATGCTGTAGGCGTGGTTCAACAAAAAACTCTTTGCCTGAGGGGATGTTAAATGCCTCTTTGGGCTTGTAGGTCTAGCAGGTAATTTTTTTTCTTCACTTTTGCCTTCATTGTTATTTGATAACCGCTAATGAATAAAAAATTGAAGGGCTAGAAAGCTAGTAAAAACTTTTACTTTGGGCTAGTAGATTTCTGACTTTTAAAAAAAACAACATAACATTGAAACCTGGCAAAGGCAAAATAATTGTGCAATCTGTGTGGTGGCCACCCTCACCCACCTGTGGTGAGCGTAGGGGGAGCCGGTGTTCTTGTGTAACTGTGTTTACATGTCTGGGACTGGTGCTGGCTCAGGAGCCAGACGACTGTGGTTTAGCCGGGGCCTCGTTCTCACTAAGCCACCTGCCCTTCCATTCAGCGCTGACCTTGGTGGTTAAGAGGAGGCAGGGCCTGACCTACATACACCCCAAACAGCTTTATACTGTTCCACTTGGCCCTTTTAACTGGAGCCTCTGGCATCCCCCTGCCAGAGGAACACATTTAACGCGGGCTAGCAACTCAGAATAGGGACTGGTTTTTCTTGTCCTTTTTGAAAGAAATCCTCTGTACTGGCCGCGTTCTCTTTTCACAGGTTTCCCGCTCTAACGAGACAATGGTTTGGGTCGGCTATTTTTCTTTCCCTCTGGAAAGGGATGTTTTTGAAGTGCAGCTGGCAGCCTGGGAAAGTGGAGCAGCAGGCTTTGTGTCTTGTCTCTAAGGCACTAGGAGGGCCGTGCAGTGGGTCAACGTTAGCACGCCGAGGCTAAGCACTCACTGCTGAAAGTATTCAGGCAGGCCGCCCCGTCTGTGCCTCGGTAAAGTAGTGTGTCAGGCGATGCTAATGTCCCTCGAAACGCATACGTCCCGATGGTGTGCCAACACGGTGCATTAGGTGTGCCTCACATAGACAATGGAGGGTTAAAGCACGCTAACTCTGGCCTAAGCAAACTGGGAAGGCGTTTAGTCTGTCAATGTGTTGGACCATTTATCCTCCCCCATGGCTTTTTGTTACTCCAGGGTCAGACTTGTGACAACATCCCAATGCAAGGAAGGGGGTTTGTGCTGTCCGCAATTGTCTCCAACCAAGGAGAACCGTCACTAATGCAGAGACGGATTACGGTGCCATTGCATGAGTGAGTGCGGCTTAATGAAGAGCGGTTCGCATGAGTGAGGGTTGCGCAATATCATGAGCTGCCCTGACCTCCGCTGACATTCATGCGACAGTGTCATGCCAGGCATTAGGGCAAGTCTGACCCGTAATATCTCCCTGGCCTGGAAACACTAATGGCTGAGAGGTGTGCGTGCGTGCGTGCGTGCATGCGCGCGTGCTCTCGCACCATCCTCACTGTGTGTGTCGGTCTCTCTCGTCCTTAGTTGGTGTGCGTGACGTCCTGAGTGGAAAAGCCCCTGTGTGTTTAAACAAGGCCAAGGCTCCCATTTGGTATTCCGAGTAACCTATGAAGTAATTCCTAGCTGTGGGTGGGAAGGGAGGGGCAGGGGGGCGGAGAGGAGGTAGTAGTCGGGTGTTTAGCCCTGGGAGCAGTTGTTGAATTAAGGCGTGGGAGGATTTCACTGTACATACAGGCCAGCTGATAAGTTTCTCCGCGGTTTCAAAGGCCACGGAGGCACAATCTCCAAAGCACTGGGACTCGCAAGGCTAGTTGCCTTTTCCCCCCTTCTCTTTGTCCTTTCTCTCTAGCCCTCTCTCTCTCTAGCTCTCTGTCTCTCTCGATCATTCTCTGCAGAACTCCTCGCACGATCTCGGGAAGGAAGAAAGGGAAGAAAAGTGGGTCAGGGCGACCTATATCCCCCCCCCCCCCTCTACAGTTCATGGAGGCAGAGGGTGGCGGTGTTCTCGTCAGTTAGACGAGGAGCAGGGCCTGATGGGGAGGCAGGGCCCTGTCGCGAGGCGCAGCCACTCAGAACTGGGTCAGCGGCAGAGGCTACGTCTTGTAAACGGCTTGTCATACTGTGGAGAAAAGCTGCAAATGAACCATAGATTATACGCCCCAAGCTGAGCGCTGAGGTCTCTCCCCACTCTCTAGCCCCACATCACGCCCACGCCCGCACACACACTCGCACACAAACACACACTCACCCTACAGTATTCCAGGAGTCTCTGAAGCACTGCCACATCATAAGCTCCTCTGTTCCTTCCTTAGACTTCAGTAATAACGTTTGATTACTGTACGGTACTGATCTGACAAGCCCAAAGCCATACCGCACAGTCTTTGAACTAAAGCAGCCAATGTGTTTTTCTCTCTCTCTTTTCTTTGTCCTCGGTTTGTTGTTTTTCTAAATATAGCGCACTTTCCCCTTCATTTCCTCTGCTTTATTTAGGTCAGGATATTTACTGTCCAAGTTCAACAGTCATTTAGAATGAAGCATTTCAGATAGATGTTTTAATGAGTCAAACTTCATTCATTTTTTATTCATGCCCAGCAGTCTTAAACGGACAGGCTGTTTATTGCTTCCATCTATTACTGAGCACCTTCTCTTGATGAGCGAGACACTAGATGGTTCTGGACACGAGTCCGCGTTCCCCTGAGTCTGAAGTTTCAGTGCTAGTGAGTGAACCACTTCAGTGCTGTGCATGGCAAACTATCATTGGATGTAGCTGAATGGAACACGGGCCCCCATCTGACGTCGTGCTGCGTACGAGGTCCCCCTATCTGGAGCCGGTGCGGGGCTATATTAGGAAGACCCTTGATGTTATGGGAGATTGACTCATTAGCAGCACTGGCCCATGCTGATTCTTGTCAGATCCCCAGGAAGCTCCGGGGAAAAGACTCCTCCTGTGCTGTTGCTCCGGCTTTCCGATGGCTCCCGCAGCGGCCCTCTTCCCTGTGGTGTCCTTTGTGTCCGCCGGCCGTCTCTCGGACATTCTCTTAGAGTGGCCGTAGCACAGGGCTCTGCTTCTGAGACCATGGGTGCGTGGGTTTGCAAGGAACTAGGGCCTTGGGGCTGAGGATCAGGGCTTTGCCTTGTGGTGGCTCGGTTTATGGAGCAATTCAATTTTCAGACAGTGGAGCTCGCTCAAATTTCACTTTTAAGAACAAGTCTGGTTGTAATAAATCTCCGAGCCTTTGTAGTGGCTGGATACATAAGTCTGCACTCCGCCCCGTCTGAGGAAACACCATGAGGCTATCCTTCTGTACACCCAAGAATCCAAATGAAGTAAAAAGTGTGTGCAATAATGACAAGAAAAAACAAATCCAGCCCTCATTAGCTGTGGTGTTAATTCTCTCTCCAAGCCAACCTGGGATAATGTTAATCAGATTAGTTTCACTCTCTAAAAACACCCTTATTAGCTAAGGTGTCTCACTGAGGATCCCAAACATAATCTCCTGAGGTGGAGCTATATACGTGGAGCGTTCAGGATTAGCACTAAGGCTCCTTGGGGCTCACACTTTGCCCTCAGTGTGGCGGCCCAGGCTAGCCCTTCTTCACGCGGACTGGCCTCCTGTTATTCTTAGCCCAGGAACTTCATGTCTCAGTGTGAAAGCCCTTTACTCTAATTGAGGAGTCTGTTTATGGACCCGTGTTCCCAAACGAGGGTCTCTGAGGGCACTTGTGTGTGTGTCTCTGTGTGTGTGTGTGTGTGTGGGGGGGGTTGTGAGAGAGAGACCTGCTGAACAATAAACCAGTTATAATCAGTGTTGGGCCTCCCCAGCCAGGGCTAGTCTGAGTTGAGTGGTGACGCTGGCAGATGGTTTCCAGCAGGCCTGCGTGTGACATGTGATAACATTACAGTCGTGAAAGGTCATGCATGAGCAGAGCTTGCAGGAGGGGGGGGGGGGGGAGTCTGAGGTGGGTGGGTGGGTGGGTGGGTGGGGGATAGGGCAGACCGATCTTCACTCCCCCTGGGCCCTTTGCCAGAGTAAGCCAGGCAAAGCACACACAGACACACGGCCAATGCTTTGTTGCCTGTGTGAGGTTTGGAGCAACTTCGGTTGGGACTGGCTTCTACTCTCTGCAGCCTCTGTATGAGGAACCGCTCTTGGCGCAGAACCTTTTTTTCCCCCTCCTCCTCTTTTCCCGGTCACCGAGTCCCCAGTCAAAGGGTAGGGAGCCTTTCAGCTACTTTGCATGTCGATGAAAGCGTGTTTGTGCGTAAAGAGTGGCCCTGGCTCAGCTCGCGGGTTGGCACAGTGAGACTTTAGACTGTGGACCACAGTGTTTACGTAGGGACAAGGTATGTGCTCCATTTCCCACCACAGGCACCGTCACTTATAACCAAGGCCCTCAAGGTCCTCCCCTCGTCCAGGCCCAACCCCCTTCGTTTCCACCCCCCCTGCTGGTTAAGTCAACGCTCCTCCGTGGAAAATAGGGGGGGGGTTGTTTGGACCCAACGGACTCTCTTACAAGCAGGGACAGAGGGAAATCACTCCAGGCCTTCCTTGAGTGAGCAAATCACACCTGGAGTGGACAGTGTGGGACAGACGTCTTGCTGCACAGGTGTCTTCCAAAAGAGCTCTCCGCTCCTGAAATGGCATGGTGAGGAGCAGGAGGAGGTGAAGGTGGAAGATGAGAAGGAGAAGGGGGATTTTAAAATACATCCACCCGGGCCAGTCGGACATTTTGAAATTCTGTCTCTATCTTGGTCCGATAGGTTAAAGATGCTGCATCTTGATAAATCTCTTCCCACCGGGGGAACAGATAAGAGTGGCGCAGATTGGATAAAAAAAGAGCGGCAGAAAAGAGGGGGAGGGAGAGAGGGACAGAGGGACAGAGGAGATCTGAGATGTCTATCAGGCACCATGAAGGTTTTTTAGTCTTGCAGATCCAGTTCAAGGACGCCCGCAGGCGAGGCAGCGCTCGCTCTTGCCGTGCCAACGATGCCGCTCAAGGTCATATGAGCCAGCCCCAGTGACATTAAACAGGAACAGGATAGGGGGGGGGGGGGGGGGCCGGGGGGCGGGAGGAAAAAAAACTATCAGCAACACCCCCACCCACGCTCTCCTCCCTCTTCCATAGAAGTGAGTTGCAAGGGGAAAACAACCTTTAACTCTGCTGATCTTCTCCTTCACTTTGTGCACTGTTGTTTGGGTGGGCTGTGGGTTTTGTAAGGCTGGGTGCTTTTTAAGAGCAGTAATGAGAGCGTCTTATTCTCTTTACAGAGCCAGGAGATGCTTGGATAACTGCTTTGTAGATGTCAGCCGTGTGTCTGTGTGTGTGCGTGTGCGTGTGCGCGCTCTCGCGCCATCCTCACTATGTGTGTCGGCCTCTCTCGTCCTTAGTTTGTGTGTGTGTGTGTGTGTGTGTGTGTGTGTGTGTGTGTGTGTGTGTGTGTGTGTGTGTGTGTGTGTGTGTGTGTGTGTTGAGAGTGGGAGGGAGTGAGGGAG
>JAVQJS010124660.1:0-21128 GCA_036024795.1 Galaxias rostratus | reverse complement strand
AGGAGGCGGATCTGGGGGACCGGGTGGGAGTGTTTATATGGATGAGGTTAGACAGGTATGGAGGGGCTAGATTATGGATGGCCTTGAAGGTATGGAGGAGGATTTTGAAATGTATTCTGCATTTGATGGGAAGCCAGTGGAGTGGGAGCAGAACGGGGGTGATGTGACAGATAGCAGGGGTTTTGGTGATGATGCGTGCCGCAGCGTTCTGGACCAATTGGAGTTTATGGAGGAGTTTGTGGGGGAGACCGAAGAGGAGGGAATTGCAATAGTCCGAGCGGGAAGTGACAAGAGAGTGCACGAGTGTACCAGAATTGCAGTGCTGTTGGGAGTGAGTGAAGGGCGGAGGCGGTTGATGTTTCGGAGTTACAGTCCACAGCATACACATTTTTGCCACCGACACTTATTTCCATGCGCATACAATCAATGCCCATGTTCTTTCATAACATGGAATGCTCTTAAATCACATTTAAGTAGATTTTATGTTGAAGTGACACCAAAGACATGTACAGAACTAGCAACATTGACCTGATTTTGTGTCCAGGGAGTATCACAGCGCGTCCAAGTGTGACGTCCTGGAAAAGCCCTGTGCCAGGCTTCGGACATGACTACCTTTCTCGATTGGGATTGATTGAATTTCACCGGTGGGCCCCTGTCCTGCCTTGTTATTGGTGTTCCTGGTGTATATATCTTTCCTAATTTTGTGTCTTGTTGTGCGGTCAGTATCGTGTCCACTTTTTGAAGTGTTATCATGCAATAATAAAACACTAAGTGTATTTCTTTCAAGTCAAGCAACCTGTATCTGCTGAATTATTCTGTGCCTGACTGCAAGTGAGTGTCCCTAAGTTTGGTTCTTGAGTTGTGACACAAAGAGAGTTTTTTAGCCATGTTAACATCCAGTTAAAGCATTATGAAACTCACATGCAGGTTTCAGAATTGTTCTTTTCAAACCAACATATATGCTACATTCAAATCTCACAAGAACAGGAAACATGGCATATGCACTGAAAGAGTTTAAAGTTGGTGTTGTCAACAATTGTCACAACTTCCCATATAAGTTCAAGTTTCAAGTATGATGAACGTTCTACTCGTATTTAGGAAACCAGTTCTGCTTTGAGTCTCAGATTTATTTAAATAGATTCGGAAAGTGAGAGCCCGTAAGACAAAATCCTGCCCCAAAAATAACATCGGTTCTTTTGAAATTAGAAGTTTTCTCACGTTTCAAGTTCAGCTGTGGATGAGTTGCCAGAGCAATTGCACTTTATTTTAACTTTTGCTGCGTTGCCAATATCAGCAACTGCTGCTGTTAATATTTTCAGAAAACACCTCAGAGTCGATAAATGGATAAGTTGAGCTCAGCCATATTTACATTTAATCCTTTATAAAAAGGCAATGGCAAAAGACGACCAGCTATCTTCAACTTTAAAGCAGAAACAGTTTCTAAGGAGCATTTTAGGGTAATTGAACATCTTGAATATGGGCTTTATGTAAGGTCACAAAATATTCCAGGATGTTCTTATATTAAAGTTTCTACAAGAGTTGCTCAGTCGTAATTATGTTATTGATAAGGTTATAGCCATACAGCCTGTTCTGTAGGTCAGCAGCAGTACATTAGTTTTTATGAAGATGAATCTCACCCAAATTATTTGTTTTTCTGTGCTTGTATATAGATAACTTTGAGGTTTGTTGCTTGTTGGGAACGTCACACAAAAAGTACAAACTTTGTGCAGTTTACTGGATTTTAGAGAATCTGGCTCCCAGTTGCAGCTCAACCCTGCCTTCAATTTATCTTATATTGTTATGTAAACGTGAATATGCTACTGAAATTGACTACAGGAAGATATTCGAGCCTTTTTAATGATATAATGACCTTGGAGCAGACAGGGTTGTTTATTCCACAACTGGGGTAATTTGTCAAGGGCTCTATACAGTGTTATGGCAGATAATTTGGGGGCTTGTGGTCTTGCAGGGTTTGTGGAGAGTATCTCAGGGGAGTTTTACTGTCGCTTTTGTACAGCTCAGCTGTGTGACATTCAGTCAATAGAGGTGAAATATGGTTCTTTGTTCTTAGAAACAAAAAAGTTCATCAGCAACATGTTACAGCAGCTCAGAGTGGAGGCGTAAGTTGTCTTTGTGTTAAATCAGCTTGAATTTTGATGGAGACTTTATCTCACTTTAATATTACAAAAGGGAAAAGGGGACAGCTATATTAATGTTATGTTATTCTTCCTCAGATTAGATGTGAAGATTACTGCATCATTGAGAGTCATACTTGGAAATGATGATGCTTCAAAATGGACTCTGCCATCTGGAATACAATGTCCTTTTCTTTGACCACAGTGTACCCATCTTCTGATGGCTACTTCCAGCAGAATAACACGCATGTCACAAAGTTCAAATAATCTTAAACTAGTTTCCTGAACATGGTGATGAGTTAACTGTCCTCAAATTGCATCAGTCACCATTTCTCAATCCAATAGAGCACCTTTGGGATGCGGTGGAACGAGAAATTTGCATCATAGATGTGCCTCCCAGAAATCTGTAACTGAGTGATGCTATCATGCCAAAATGTACCAAAATCTCTTATGAATGATTTTAGCATCTTGTTGAATCTATTCCATGAATAATTAAGACAGTTCTGAAGGCAAACAGGGATCCAACTCGGCACTAGCAAAGTGTACCAAAAAAAGAGGCCAGTGAGTGTACATTTGATGTCGGTCTTTCACATGAGTTTTCATTTTAATGAGAAACAAAAGAACAGCTTACACAATAAGCGCAATCACTGAAACCTATAGCTCTACCACATCCCTAAGCAGAGTGTGCAAAATTGCAAGCACAATTTCCACTTTACACTTCAAACAAAACACCACAGTTCTCAACATCAGGCACAACATTTTATAATACAAGTACTGTATTCCTTTAGAAAGCAATATTTATTTACCAATTGGCAACACCAACTCATTACAGGTAAGCACACTAGTTGCTTTAATTATACACTCAGAAATCAGAGCTTTAGCACTATACAATGGCCAGTGTGATTATGTTTGAGGGAATTTGGCAACGATTTGGAAAACATACGTAGAAACAATGTGCATTGCATAATGTAAAGTTTACATAAACAAATTGAACAGCAAAATCTACCAAGATTCAAATATATATTCGCTTTTGCCTTTGAACTTAATTGTGTGGTTACGTCACAGAACCATTCGTAGATTTAATCAATTATGATGGTTTAGTTATATTATGGATCTTCTCAGTTTAAGTACAGATAGGAAGGCAGTGACCGTTTCAGGCAAGTATCATTCTGTTAAAACTCAAAGGGTCAAACTTAAAATGCATCTCAGTGTGGTCCTGCAAATACAGTGACTGGATTGATCGTTGGGCAAATTTTCAATTGACTATATTAAGCGTAATATTTTCCCCACACAACATGAAATAAGGCATTGGTATAGATCCCTATGTAACAACACTATGCTTTTTACAGTAGCCCGTATGAAAAGTGAAAATGTAATATGGACAATTACCTGCTTGTAGTTATGTGTTGAAGGAATGCAAATAAAGTAAAAAAACGAAAAAACTTGTAGTGTTTCTTATGTGTTGTTTTGTGAATTTAAGCTCCAGTCTGTTAAATGTCAGGATTATGAAAAGCACTCCCAGATCTCCAACTACCTCTCTCACGTTGCTTTTCCTGAGCGTCCTACCAAAACAAAGAAAATTGCATTATGTTACCGAGACCTCCGTATATCTCAACATAAAGCTAATAATCAATTTTATAACAATATCAATAATAACTTAATAATTGACTAGATAATATATCACCAATAGGGTAAGTATATCAACAGATGGTAACGTATGTAATTGGCAAATAATATACATATGATGTAACATACTCTTCTGAGTTCCAACAATTCTCTTAACATGTTGCAAACATAAGGGGTGCTTTTCTTTTCTTGTATGATCGATTCAAAATGTTGGTAGTATTTATCCATTTTTGGCTGTAAAACAAAAAAAAAGACAGATTGACCCCACTTTAATTCACGTTCTAGTCAAGCGTTACTCACTGGTGATACATGTGAAATAACTATTGTTTTATTTGGCAAAAAGCAAGGGATACAACTCACAGGACTGTAATTCATTGTAAGAGAATATCTCATACCAAAGTTGTCACAAGACAGTAACCAAAATAAATAAATAAATACCTTAGCCCTTTCAACGTCCAGGTCTTTGCCAATGGTAGTTATTAGAGTGCAAGTGCACTCCAATGAAATAGGGTTGCCTCTCCTTAGCAGCTCCACGATATAAAGGTGTATGACGTCTTCTGTCAACATCTTCTTTCTGAACAACTCACATATGAATTTGATGTTGTTAACCGACTCGTTGCTCACCTCAGTCTTGGCCTCCTCCAGTTCTAACTTCAGCCATCTGCGATCCTCTCTCTGAATATTCACCAAAGTGAAAGTTTAATACACTGATTACTAGAGTGGTGCTACTGTTCAGAGAGTTAATATATAGGTACCCTTTTGGGTCAAAGAAAGGAAATCAAACTTTTTACCTTTTTAATGGCCAATTCTTTAATTTTTTCACGAATCTCGACTAATCTGTCCTTAGAAAACTCAGTCTGACAGTGATTTAAAAGTAGCTGATGGAAGTCTACAGTCAATCCTGGATTATCTGAAGAGGGAACTTTGAGCTTCAGGAATAGCATGGGTAGAAAGAAGGATACAAAAACAAGGCGATTTATGAGGTTTTTGTATAATTCATCTGTATAGGTCTGGGTTTTGGTTTAGGAAATTGGTGAAGATATCAGTATTTTATCTATATTATCTACCAAGTCTTCACAGGAAGTTACATACGTCCGACTTACATCCCTCATGCGATAGCACATGTTTATACAGACGTTGGTGTCCTCACGGTCCGAGACCGCTTCATCATAGATGAGTTTGATTATGCACTTGAGTCTTTCCTCTGTGTTTATTGGGAGGGCATCAACTAACTTCATGGACACATCAAAATTGTCTCGATCCAGTCTATCAAGGATGTCTTCCATCAAAGCGTTCAACTCCTGTGTTCTCACTGTCTCAAGATCCAAAAGGTCTTCCTACATGAAAGAAATGGCATGTGTTTGTCTACACCAGTACAATGAAAATCCATCCATCCATCCATTATTAGAACCGCTTATCCTATGCAGGGTCACGGGGGGGGGGGGCTGGAGCCTATCCCAACCGACTTTGGGCGAGAGGCACGGTACACCCTGGACAGATCACCAGTCCATCGCAGGGCTAACACATAGACATACAACTCTCACACACACACACCTATAGACAATTTAGAATCACCAATGAACCTACATGTTTTTGGACTGTGGGAGGAAACCGGAATACCTGGAGGAAACCCACGCTAACACGGGGAGAACATGCAAACTCCACACAGAAAAGCCCTCAGGTGGGAATTGAACCCATGACCTTCTTACTGTGAGGCAATAGTGTTAACCACTGCGCCACCATGCCACACCACAATGAAAATCTCATAATGAAATAAAAAAAACATGACCTTAAGCTTACCAAGTCCTGTTCTTCCACTGTCTTACCGCAAAGAGACATGAGAGCTGGACAAATAAGAAGCAGACAAATAGAAAGTTAATTCAAATGTAATGGACATGTTTTTAATTCTTTGTTATGTTTTTAAATGGAAGATGCTGCTTACTGTATGGTCCCAGGTCCTCATCAACTATTATAATAAACATACGAGTAAATAAGTAAATGAAATATAGATGCAGGCCACAAACAATCATTTTCATTGTATTACAAAGAAAAAATCTCACAATAGTACCTGAATAGGCACAGCTCTTAAATTTGTCATTGAAAAAATCATCCCATTGCTTTTGCAGACGTAATATATGTGTTTGCATTTTCTTAAATGCCTGTGTACTACTTGGAAACCCCTGTAAACAAACATGGATGGTTGAGTCGGACACAATATTTGCTGCATAAATCTGGCAACTAAACATAGTGCAAGTTCTTATAACAGACAGGCCTGACACATTTTACTTCTCAAACTTTTTCATAATAACAATACCATAAGGAAGTGGATTTGTTCCTTGTGTGAATGTGGCTTTCCCTCATTTTCTCTTTTGCTTAGTTCATAAATGTCTTGTTCCAGAGCCTCTGCAAGCTCTTCAGTGTCATTTAACATCTCCTGCTTCTTTGTTTCGATTAGATTTTTGACCTCGGCACACCGTTTTTCCATGATTCGAGCAAAGACCTTCTCAGACTCCTCAATTGCTGCTTCTGCAGCGAACTGCAGATATAACCACGGGGAAGACACATTCTTACAAAATGTTTAGATTGGAACGTTGTTATAATCTCTCAAATGGTTGTAATTATTATTGTAATGTCCTACTGCAAATTAGTTATGGCTGAAAGTACTTTATGGATAGCAAACAGGGTATGTGCAGATCTATACATGTGTTGATATTTACAGTATCATTCATGCACAATGACAAATTACCTTTAGCATTTCTATATCTTTTCTCACAGTTTTTAGAAATTTCTTTCTGAAACGTATGCTCTCCTTGTAGTTGCCCCCCTGTCGAACAATGTTTCACATTAAACAGCCAGCCTTACATGGTTTAGCAATATGTGCGATTCCTTATGAGACACTGATACTTACACACAGTTTCTTTACAATGTAACAATTTAAGGCCAACACATTCAAAACAATTACATAATCCTAATGTTAATAGCAATTTGATACACAAGTAGGCCTTGACTTGCTTTGCTCATACAAAAATACTTACATCTGGCGTTGCCGCGGTTGTTGACAGTACATTTGTTGGCTCTGACGGTGCTTCCAACTTAACAGACGGGTTCCGTTCCAATGTCGTAGGACCGCCGGGGTTTCGCTGTTGTTGAATGGAGACATCGAACGCTTGAAGCGTGTTATCGTCTTTGTCCATTGCTCTTCTTTAGCTATATTGTCAATATGATAATATTGATATTACTAGTATTAAAATAAATAAATTGGATCATCTGATCTGCTTATCCCTACTGTAAATGTTGTTTCGAGTACGAAGGGGGCGGTACATTACGCGCTGTCATTTTCGGTTTCGGATTCTCGGTCATTGCTAAATAGTTTATGTCTACTTCCCTCATCTAAAAGACGAACTCTAATCTAGACTATACTCTCGCTGTTACGGTATTCTAAGAGTAGAGAGAAAGTAAATGAGGGGACTGCAATTGGAACGCATCTTTTATTTTGTTCAGGAGGGTTTAAACCGGGGAATTGACCCGGAAGTATCTAAATGGCAGCAACGAAGTGCTAGTAGAATTTTCTTAAGTGCTAAAGCCAACGAAAGGTTGCTTCAACGGTTCCTTACTTGAATATCTTAGCATAGGATACACTGGACCATCATTTAGGAAAGGAAATAAGCAAATGCCTTATGCTCCTTATTTAATTATTTGGGTTTGTTTCGCAAATAAGTAGAGGTTTGGTGAAACAGAAACGTCTTCGCCTAAGAGAAGCGTGTTTGTTACTTTGACAGAACAGTCATATTAGGTAGGATAGGCTTGTATTTGAAGTTAACCCCTCCTATAAACACTAAAACAGTTGAGTCCTGTCAAATGTTCAGAGCATCTTGATTGCTGGAAAATATTAGTGAAGAAACCCACATTCCCTCAAATATAGGTAAGTGGATACGACAATTATATACATTTTTAAATTCTGTTTCAGTTTGCCAATTGTTGCTGGGCATTTTACAAAGTAAGAAAGCCCCTTTCCCTTTCTTTTCTGAGATTTTAGCTATGAAGTTAACATTAGCTAGCTTGCTTAAGTAAATCTTACAATTGCTCACGCAATTGAAAATCAGTGATACAACTTAAGATTCCTATTTCTGCCGCTGCTAGCAAAATGTTGTTTTTGTTGGGGATTTTTTAAGAATAATTAAAACTGTATGCGCTTCAGTTGCCATGTTGCTTAAATGTAGCTTGTTTTGATTGATGAAAATAAAAAATAAAAACATTCTTATCATACATGATAACGTGCTTATCCTAGTAGATTCACTATGGCTGATTTCTGCCAAGAATGCATGGATCACTGCCTTGAAGTGACCAGAGAGGCTGGGAAGGTGAGTCAAGGGATAGTAAAAATTATATTTTTACTGTTCAATTATAATAACTATATTGTTTGGTTTGTAGTCCTAGTTTCCCTAGCCTTTTTTTATGTGTGTGATTTTCATTGGAATACACATCAGGACATTATGTTAGGAGGTTCAGCCAGTCTAATCCCCCTTCTGAGGTTGTGACCGTGACAGTTTCCATTGTTGTCTGGCAGATGATCCGTGAGGCACTGAAAAAGGACATTGCAATCATGCAGAAGAGCTCTCCTGTGGACTTGGTGACCGAGACAGACCAGAGAGTTGAGAAGCTCATTATCACCTCTATCAAGGAGAAGTTTCCCACACACAGGTAGCCTCATACTTATCAGTAGCTTTTCCCTGGATAGATTATCTGTGTTTCAATTGCTCAGTTTACTCAAGCTATTTATTTGGTTTCCCACCACAACTGAAACGATCACAGTTGATCTTTTAATAGTATGTTTCTTAGAATTAAATACCATATTTTTCACTCTGTCAATTTAGTTTTCGCTTTGCCATAGTACGCTATCTGTCTTTTTCGTATCCAAGTTTCATAGGAGAGGAGTCTGTAGCAGCAGGTGCACCAAGCATCTTAACAGACGCGCCCACCTGGATCATAGATCCTATTGATGGCACCACCAACTTTGTCCACAGGTACTGAGTAGAGCTAGAATACATATTTTAAAGTATTGTAGATTCTTTAAATGTATGGCTTGGGACATTAAAGTGGATGTTAGTGTTATTGACCTTCTTATTAATTGATACATTAAATAATAGTTATAGTAATATACAAATAACAATAATTTATAATAGAGCAAAATTTGTCATTTTGCTTCAGACACTTCTGTCCAATAAGATGATTAGATTAGATTCAATGTGTTGTTGTATGTTTTATTATTTTATCATTTATGATTACAATATGTATATTAAAAGTTAGAACAAAGCATGTCAATTTAATGTGTGGGATATATCTATGATTCATATTGACCTATACTGGTTGCCACCAGTAACAACAGTGGTTTTATTAAGCAATTCAGTACAATATTGAACAGAAAGAAACGCTACTTGAGCACTGATTTTAATGATATTCTCTTCTGGGAGTGATCTATCGTACAGAGATAATTACTTGGATAAAAATGAGCTCTTAATAGAAAGTAATTCCTCTGTGCCTAAGTCCCCATGGTAGTACCTAACCTCTTCAAACATTTGGTTTTCCTTCTTCTCTCCTCAGGTTTCCATTTGTATCTGTTTCGATCGGCTTCACTGTGAATAAACAGGTTAATTACTACAAAATGATTGCTGTCTTGTAACAGTGTCATATCCCAGAATATAAAAATCTAACTATGCCTGTCGTGATTTTATATTGCATAGATAGAATTCGGCATTGTCTACAGCTGCATTGAGGACAAAATGTACACAGCACGGAAGGGGAAAGGTGCATTCTGTAATGGAGTCCCCATCAAAGTATCTGGACAAGAAGGTAGTCCTGCCAGCTATGCTCTAAATCTTATTTTGGTACTCTGTTTATAATGTTATGGTTGTGAATAACTTCATAGTAGCATAAATAAATATGAATTCAGAGTTATTATTGTGCCTTTGTTAAGCATTTGATACATGTCTGTTTAACCATCTGTTCTGTGGATCTCGGAAAAAATTATCAGTATGTCTTTGATTTTCTTCCCATCTTTCTCTGATTGTAGACATCACCAAGTCCCTGATACTCACAGAGATGAATTTCAAAGAAAACCCTGAGAATTTTAAAACTATGATGGCTAACACAAAGACCATCCTCTCCATCCCAGTCCATGGGTAAGGAAGACACACCCACATACCACACAGTGTAAGATGGGATAATAAAGACCCCGCATACATGCCATGCATGTAATAACTACTCAATAACATGTCATATTTAACATTCCTTCATCTTTAGTATACGATCGCCAGGCAGTGCGGCAGTGAATATGTGTCTGGTGGCCTGCGGCGCTGCTGATGCCTACTACCACATGGGCATCCACTGTTGGGACATGGCCGGGGGAGCGGCCATCATTAGGGAGGCTGGTGGAGTCATTATGGACATCTCAGGTGAGTTAGTAATATGAAGAGCATGGAGAAACATTTTTAAATTGGCCCCCGTAACGGAGCTCAGTACACTATCTTACAGAACTCTCAAATTTTATCATAGCTTCTTCGTTGTTATATTTGTCATGATCAAATTATTTACAGTATTTACAATATTTTGCCATTGTTAGTGTCTGATTTATCCTCACAGAATGTGTGCTATAATGTTTTGTTGTTTGAATCCAGGGGGGCCATTTGATCTAATGTCCCGAAGGATGATCATAGCCAGCAGCCAAACTATAGCAAAACGCATTGCTCAGGAGATTACGGAGTTCCCTGTGGGAAGGGATGATACAGAGGGCTAAACCATGGGACAACATGGACACATAAAGATACACATACGAAGAGGTCTGCCTGATTATTCAGCGTTGTATACTTAGTTACATCTCTAAGAACATTTGTCTTAATGTATACGACTACAGTATTTTAAACGATTTGGTATTTATTTGACTGATTATTGTCCTATATAAGCAACTCCAGTCCTTAGGTTTTGTTGGCTCTTTGCGAAGACCTTGAGCTACACAGTGTATGCTGTTTAGCATGATTATTTGGGGGCATTTTTCAAATGGGTAATTGATCTGATCCATTTGACTTTAATGTATATTATTTCACTTTTATGAAACCTGAAAAAAGTGTTTATTCAGTTTTTCTTTGTGTACACAGAGTAATTATTGTGTTTTACCACTCTAAAATACTTCTGTATTGCAGGCTGGATTTACCAGATAATTAATTGCGTTGTTTCTGTATGTTAATTGTGAGACAGTATGTATGCCATTCACTTTTTGAGGTGTTCATATTTTAGCTTCGCTATTGGCTTGTCATTGACAGGCCACTATATGCTTTATTCATGTAGTTTTATAAAAAAAAAGTAACATCACACCTCAGATTCTGTCCATCCATATCCTCTTAATATTTTTTAATGTATCTTATTCACACTGTTGAGATCAACTGAACTACAATATTGTGCTGATGATAAAGGTTTTGTGCGCTAAGGGGTTGTAGATTTAATCGTGTATAGTTTCATCAGTCAATTGGATAGCTTGAAAAATTATACTACTACGTTAAAGCAGAAATATGATAGAAGACCTATTCAACCCACTGTGATCTAGCCACTCTAATTTCCTGTGCAACTGCCCCTGAGTCTGCCAGAGGCACTATCAACAAATTATATGTATATTTATTCTCTCTATATTTCTAGGCAGGTGCTTGCTATTTGTATAAGCTAATAACCTGTGATTCAAGTATCTCAAGCATGTTGCTATGGTCCAGTAGACTACAGGCCAATAGCAGAATCAAGGGATGGTATGTGACAAATCACTAGCATTGCTTCCGGCAACTAGCAATTGACACTGTTCCAGTGGGTCTACATCGAAGATGTATTACTCCCACGTTAAGATTACGTGGTTTAATTGATTTGTTACGCAATTTTTTTTTAGCACAGCCCCATCTCATTACATAACAATTTTGTTACGTAAACTTCCTGTTCGGTAGTCAAGCCATTTCCAAATAATGCAGACATGTAACATAAAATCAAGTGATAAGTTAGTTGTAACAGTTTTTTTGTTTGTTTGAGAAGTCAGTTCCGATGTTATCACTGTGCACATATTAGACGCTAGTTTGCCACAGCCGGCTTGAGTGCGCGAACTGCTAAATATGGCAATGTTGTCCTAGAACTGTCTGGGTTTGCTTGAACGTATGAGGAGAGGAACAGAATCTTATTAACCACTTCCTTGTGTCACAGCGGAAAGCTTACATTACCATCTAATCTTGTTAACTCTACTTCTCATTTCGTGTCAATACGGAAAAAAACATCAGAATTGTGAGTTTGTTTTTATTTTGTTGCTGTTGCAAGTCGTCATCGTAGAAGATAAACGTTATACGTTCGTAATTAGGCTCAATAATATAATACATAACATTATAATGTTTTAAAGTCATAGGCTCCAATTAACTTGTAAGAAGACATGGTTGATCCATGGCAGGAATGCTTCGACCATGCTGTGGCTGTGGCTCGTGAAGCAGGAGCAGTAAGTCATCTTATTAACACACGCGAATGCCTTTAGGCTGAGTTTATTAGAACACTTGGTTCAAACATTAGAAACTATAATAGCATGACTGGTGAGGTCAAGGTTAAAGGGTATGTGTGTGAAATTACCTTAAGGCTATCATAGTGAAGAAGAAGATATGTTTTAAATTGCAGTCGCAGAACCCAAAACGTATCTCTGTTTGCTCTCCCGTGTATATAGGACTGTTTTGCTAACGGTGAATATTACGTGTTGTGGTAAGGTTATAAGGGATGCCCTGCAGAAGGATATGAAGATCACGTGTAAGAGCTGCTCTGTGGACCTGGTCACTCAGACAGACCAGATGGTGGAGCAGATCATCATCGCCTCTGTCAAGGAGAAGTTTCCCTCACACAGGTTTGATTTTGACTCGCTCACTCTTCGTTATGCAAACAAATAAAAGCATGTGCTCACATTTACAGTATTAGCAGACTTTATTTTAGGGGATATTATTTATTTCAAATTATGAAAACGTCAATGTAGACTGCACTCAAACATTGTAATTGTTTCTAGTTGGTCTGTCCATCTTTTTAATTTCAGCTTCATTGGGGAGGAGTCAGTTGCGGCTGGACAGGCATGTTTGTTCACTGATAACCCCACATGGATTGTTGACCCCGTGGATGGGACCACTAACTTTGTACATGGGTAAATATCAATAAGAACCCTATAGTTTTCTTTCACATTCACATGGTAGACTTGTTATATGTCTGTATTTATTCCCAATAATACAAGCTATTTTCACAAGCTATTGAACAAGCTATTTTCAAATAATTATTTTTTTTCTCTTTTATTCACAGGTTCCCATTTGTAGCCGTTTCCATCAGTTTAGCGGTCAATAAGGAAGTATGTAAAAATAATTTCCATGGTATGTGGTAAAAAACAATATAGTGGAACAATGACTATTTTTCTTGTTCATGCACTCACGTATGTGTATACGTCTTTTCAGCTTGAGTTTGGTGTGGTGTACAGTTGTATAGAGGACAAGATGTACACTGGGAGAAAAGACAAGGGAGCTTTCTGTAACGGAGAGAGACTGCAAGTTTCAAATGTGAAAGGTACTGAAGAATTAATCTGTTGTGTACTCTTTAAAGAGCATTTCAGCAGGTTCCTTGACTGAGTATCCACGTACCTCTACCAACCCTCGATAAGGTTTGACATATTTGACAAGTTGGTTGTGTTATCTACACTTCCATTAAAGTCTTTAAAAGTAGTTAAGCTAATGAACCACCAGAAGGTTGTATGTCTGATTATTCTTGTTCGATAGCACATTATTATTATTTTGCATTTGTACTATATGAAACCTTTCGTTTAACATCTATTTGGTTAAAACATAACATTGTGTAAAATATGTTGTAGACGGATCACTTTGGACTAATTTTATTTATTGAAATTATTCTATATTATATGCAAGCAAGTTCTCTTAAGACAAAATACCTTTAGATTCTAATTTCATTATATTTGACATTATTAAAATCTACTTTGGTGTGTCATTGGACTGTATTCGGTCCCAAATTGTTTCTTCACTAAGTCAGTTAGCATGCAGCTACATTTCTAGCCAAATAATACTGACAGACCAAAGGACAGTCCAACCCAACTTGAAGGACACAGCCAGAAATCACAAAAATAAACAAAACAAAAAAAACTATTAAGAACATAAATGCATTTTTTTTAGACATCAAGAAGTCCCTGATTATCTCAGAATTTGGATCCAACAGAGATGCAGAGACAGTGAGCAAAATATTCTCTACCATGCAGAAAATTCTGTGCATTCCTGTACATGGGTGAGTTACCTGCTGGGTTTCATGCTTGTGACTTGAATACGACTTTCACACTGATGCATTATCTGGGGTTGAAACTGTGTCAGGAGGTGGTGTAAATAGATTAACACTACGTGTCAGCTGAAAAAGACTTTGGTCACAACCTGGGTGTCCAGAATACGATCTGAAGCTACTAGAATGCTCTATTAAGAGGGGACATGGGTTTTCCTAAATGGTCACCATCAAACAACCTTGTTGGTTAGGATCAGATGGAAGAAGTAGCAGCGTGCCTCACGAAAGCCAAGAATAAAAAAAAATAAAAACACCCTTTATATTGTTTGACCCATGTTTCATGAACCATGGACATCCTGGATTTTCTGTGAGTAAGAGGTATAACACAAACACCGAAACAAACTGATCCATCTCTTATGGGTATACTCAGTCCAGTCTGTAGATAGGCAACTAAATTGGTGCTGAGATAGTTAATTATCCCGATATGATTGGCAAACTAGAGTAGATCAAGACTAACGCCACTTTCTCATCTGTATTCATCCGCAGGCTCAGAGGATTGGGTACCGCTGCAGTTAATATGTGCACGGTGGCCTCTGGGGCAGCAGAGGCATATTTTGAGATGGGGATGCATTGCTGGGACGTTGCTGCTGGGGCGGTCATACTCACAGAGGCTGGTGGTGTGCTCCTTGATGTGGACGGTGGGTGGAGTTTCCCCATCTCGGTCTGCGCCTCTGGGTTACACATTTTTGGCATTTTTTTGATAAAATGGTTAGACTGCAAGTTATATTGACAAATCACACTTGCATTCACATATCACACTTGCATTCAGATAATGTGCATTTGGACACCAAATTATTTTTGCTTCTTAAAATATTGACAGGATCGGAAAGTTTTTTACTGTTGAACATGGTGAAAATGGTCTAGATTTTGTCTACAAATGAATAGTTGTCAGTGCGATGATAGTTGTGTTTGGCAAAACATCAGCCGTCTTTAAAATACAATGTTTGTTTTTAACCAATAGGTGGCCCATTTGATCTGATGTCTCGAAGAATAGTTTCTGCAAATAACAAGACGATAGCGGAACGCGTCATAAGGGAGATTGATATTATTTCCGTTGAGCGTGATGATGTTCCCAGAGCGAAGAAGTTAAAGACTTCCTTATAGTTAGGTATGTTCACAAGAAATTACTCTACATACTATATCTATTTTGTTGATGTATAAGTTTCCAATTCTCAGCACTTTTAGGCTGCATCACCTTTTCTTTTTTGTACTGTTTTAATTGTCATCCAAGGTTATAGTTTTATAAAGACTTGTGGTTAATCATTTTCAGTCATGAATAAATGAATTATGTGATACCTGATGAAAGTAAAATCAAGAAATCACTAGAGAACACAATCAATTGACCAAAGAGAAGTTAGCGTTTATCCTTATTCTCAATGCAGTTCTTTTCATTATTCATATTTCTATAACCCAGTTTCACTATTGCTTTTCTTTTTCATCTGACTGTTTTAATACTCCATCTGTATGTGTTCAGCCAGAACCTGATAGAGATTTGTTGTAGTTGCCACTCGTGATTAGAAATGTGTGATTCTATTTCAGCCACTAGAGGCCAGTAACACATAAGTTATTTTCAACCGGTCAACAAATGGGCACACATAAAGTTTTCTCATTTAATTGGGAGTATTTTTAACCTAAATGTCCGAATTATTATTCAACATGTTGGAGTTATCATTAGTTGCGACCATAATAATCCTGGGACAAATGGCACTGCGTCCTTCCCAATATCTTGTTTTAGGTTTGCATTGATATTTAAAGTGAGAGCATGAGATGAAGATAAAATATGTTTTTAATTGCTTATTTGTTGCTTTAAGACAAGTCAACCAGCTGATTTATGCCAACTCATTCACATAACTATAAAAAACATAGCAAAGTTAGCCATTTATTTTATTAATTGTTCTACAGTGTTTCAGAGTAGGGAAACATGGAGGATGAGAGCACCATTTAGGGGTTTAAGATACAGTTATACACATAACAATAAAGAAGTAGAGAGTGGAGACTTAAGAAACATAAACGCAGATAGGCAGTTATCCCACTGTTTCACTTCAATATTTGATTTGAATCACACTTTAATCTAACTTCTTGTGGGTTGTCGATTAATGCTTTGAAGCCGTCAAGCATGAACAACTGTATGAAAATGATTATACCACTGCACATTTATTCTATCTAGCATCCCTCTGTAGTGCAGATGAATGTCTATGATGTTGCAACAGAGATTGTTGCATATCTTTCAAATGACAGATTCACT
Organism: Galaxias rostratus; assembly: GCA_036024795.1. Taxonomy (NCBI): domain Eukaryota; kingdom Metazoa; phylum Chordata; class Actinopteri; order Galaxiiformes; family Galaxiidae; genus Galaxias; species Galaxias rostratus. The sequence continues at coordinate 4,745 of JAVQJS010124660.1, read as the reverse complement.
TTTCTTGATCACAGATATCGTCCCACTCTGATCCTCAGTGTTCTCAGCAGTGTTTCATCGAGAGAGTTAGATAACAGATATGGGATAATCTTGTCAAGTTATGGAGCAGGTGTTTCTGGAAGAGTTTATTAAAAAATCTAAATTGTACATTAGTAGACACATTTCTTTTATTATTGAAATTGTGCTCTGTGATTATATTTCACTCACAGCACCTGTTTGAGTGATACAATATTCTTGATTGAATCAATCAGTGTTGCTGATTTGCCATTACATGTTTAATAAATATTTCCTTCAAACGAAACAACAATTCAAAACTTAATCAAAAAGTCATTCAAAGTAACTACAAATGTTGTGTTTTTGTAGTTAAAGCTCACAATTAGAATGTTTTTCAAAGAACCTAAACAAGAGCATCTGCTGAATTGAAGACAATGAAAGGGGGCAGGTGGAATACTGATTGAGAATTTTTAAAGAAAGCTGGGATAGAAAGGGAGGGAGGGAGGAAGGAAGAAAGAAAGAGAAGCTGCACATAGACAGGAGGTCTTTGAGTATTGTAAACAACAGTGTTCAGCCCATCAAGAGGAAAAAGGGAGGCAATTAATGCTGTTATTTTCTTGTTACCATCATTATCTATCATCACCATTACTGGTCCTCTTTGCTTCAAATGCCCTTGAGATTCACAATGGCACAAATACGTAGTGCAGGGTTTTCTTCATTGTTTATTTTGATTTTCATGAGATTACAAAAGCAAAAAATAGGTCAGTTTTCCACTAATTGTCAAAGTAACACAAAGGAAATTTTTATAATGAATATCTTCAACCTTCATGTTTTAAGTCATCCATGCAAAGCCAGGCCACGCGACAAGACTAATAAATGAATGTATCCAAGGTTGGAGCCTTAATGACGTGTGGTTCCTTGTCCCAGTTGTTCTTTCTGAACTTTGCACTGACTCTTGTACTAAGAATGGATGAAGTGATGTTTTTAACTCATACGAGGTGCAATACACGTGTATATTCCTAAATGTAAAGTAGGATTTTTGTTGAGTCAAATCAACGTAACAAGCTTGAACATCTTCCATTAATGTTCAGTTTATTAAGTCCATCAACTTGTAAATAGAGTACATCAGGCAGAATCCAATACTGACAATACTTGTCTGGTAGATCTTGTCGTCATTCTTGTCTCCATGGGGAGATATATGTGTGTAAGCTTAAGTGGTCAATTGTGCATAAAGGTTGATCAATCTGCCTTGTCATGTCCATCTACTAATATCGATCCATTTAGCAAACACGGTGTGTTTGCTTTTCAAACCTGAGATTTAATTACGACTAATGGAGCTGCCTCTTTCCAAGTGAACACACATATTTAACACAGTGGAACATTCGCTTCCCTTTACCATCGACAACAATTCTTTCCCTTCCCGCCACATTTCCTATCAAGGGGTATGTGTTAAGCATCTAACACTTCTCAACACTTCTTTTCGATTACGCCTAAATTTAAATTAAAGGTTTGACATATGTGTAGTATCTGTTCATGAACCACATACTGTTCATGATAAAGACTGGTAGATAGCCAAACCTATTAGAGGATATCCTATCTATTGATTCGTAAGGAGCGTCCAACTATTCAAAATATGACGATGAAGTGTCAACATGTCAGCCTGGTTCCAACGTGGAATTTGGTCATTAACAGTTTGAGCCATCAGGCCACTTTAGCGGGTGGCTGGTTGAGATAGATCAAGCTAACAGCAGGGTAGCAAATTTCTGTTGGAAACTAATTTGACTAATAACCGGGCAACCTCCAATCTCACACCTTGACAGTTTTGAGGCTTTGAAATTTGTGATAAGTAACTCGGAGGAAACAGGAGTTTTGGCTTTGTTTATATCAAGGCAATGATAAGTGCAACCCATTGTCCCCAGCTTGGTAAGATAGCTGCTGGTTCTCATAAATTGACTTTTTATGTACAATTAATAAGTAATTTTGTGTTGCTTAATGGTGTGTTTTAAGCAACATTTTGATGAAGATTTAAAACTTAATCAACCATTTGAAAATACAACATGCTTGTTTTTTTCCATGCTAAATGTAAATTGGCTCATCAAAACCATAGCATGAATAACAAATTATAATTGCATTGCGAAATCTTCATTATATATGTGACCAGTATATAAATACTGCTTCTGGTGTATGACTGTACATTTATTCGAGACAAGCTATGCTCTGTCCCCATTAACTTAATCAAAAAGTAAGCACAGTCTAATGGAAATATTTATGCTCCATGCCAAGAAGTGTTTACAAACGTACATCTTATTTTAAGCACTGAATTAGCCCTCTCCTGGCATAGAACAGTCACCTATCAACATAGCTCTTGTGTGGGTGGCCTATGTGCCTACAAGGCCAGACTGTGTCACCTTGTTTTATTTATGCATCTACGAACAGCGTCTACTCTCCAATCCGAAGACAGCAGCTTAGCAATGAAGGAGTGACAACACATAGGGAGTGACCAAAGCCAGCCATTAGGGCATCCCCAAAGGCAAAGCAGGCCTACTTTGATTTGAATAATATATGCAATGCACACATTTGCATTTTTGGGCTTTCCTAAAGCAGTCGGTGTGTGTGATTCACCTCCCGTGGTTTTGTTTGTGCAGTTGGATGCTTTGTTTCTTATCAAAGTCTTTGTTAAAAAAACATCTAGAAGTAAAAGATGTTGCAAGAAACTTGCACAGTGTCACTTACATGCACCCACTAAAATGATGAGGCAACAAAACATTGCATCAGTCTATCAAACCTCTGCATATAACTACTTTTTCACATATAGAAAAACAAAAACTAGGTGTTGGTTTTGTGTGTCTTTGATAACGCCTTTCCAATAGTTCAGGAGTGAACACTGTTGGTAACAGGTTTGTAGCAATCACCAATTAGCATCTAAGGCGGTGGATGTGTGTTGTGCTGCAAGACAGCTCCATGCTCTTTGGCTTCCCAGTACTCCTAGATCTTGCTATGGAAACAACCTCAAAAGGATTTTGTGATGGGTGAGCTGTTCACCTGTTAAATAGGGCCGAGCCCTTTAGTCAGCCAATGTTTGCCGAAGCATGGCGACTCTACCAACACCAACGGTGTACAAACGTAATTAGGACTCCCCTCCAAGTATGGCTTGCCAGTCATTGTTGGCACATCGTTGAACCAAAGTCAGAAGTTCTGAAGAGATATGTCCACTGGTGCACTCTGCTGAATCGCCAGAACAAAACGTTGGGAAGGCAGTGTGGGAGAAATGCCCTATCCATTGAGGTTATAGTGAGAATTGTCTGAAAGGAAGAAGAGCGCATAAGAGCTACAGCAATAAGAGATGTTAGTCTGCCAGTCTGTCACAAAGGCAGTGTGCTCCTGTGTGATAGACTGGCAGACCGTGCAAGCGTCACATCCTTGGGGACATCAGCCCTGTGTTAAAGAGACTCGCCTCAGAGAAGCTCCCTCTTATTCTCTAGAAGCAGATAGAAGAGGAGCCGGATTCTAACCATGTCTGAGGACATACAGTCTTAAGTCTTGTTAGAAAGTTATGTTGGTGACGCTTTGTGGTTGGTGTCAGAGTGTCCACAGCGAGTTAGACTGACATGATGACAGTGGGTGTGTTGATAATGAGGTTCACAAGTGAGATGGAGAAAAGTGAAAGCACGGAATTCCAAGATTGACTGCCATTGCTATTTGCCATTGCCATATCTTGAAAAAATTGTCTCCCTGGCACATGACAAACACAGTTTATATACGCATACATTTATACCACAAATTGCTACTTATTAAACCTTCACCCTGAGTCCTTATTAGTATACCATAAGGTACAAAGAATGTTTTCCTAGAGACATAATGAGGGAAAAGCAAAAGGACAACACTTCCCAAAAAGATCACTATGTCTGCTAGAGTTGCTTGGATACTGAATAAAACCTCTTAAATCTAATGAGACATTTTGTGATTCTTGTAAATCTAACTTCCCCAAATTCTGTAGCCCATATTGTGTTAGGAGCTACAGATATTGTTGTGAAGCATTGCACTTTGAAGCTCAAATTCTACATGTTAATGTAAACTATTTACTCGAGGGAAATATGCAGACCATCAAGGTTGTATGTGGGTTGAGGTTAGGAAACAAACTGTCTTTTTATGGAGTCCCCTGACATCACTTGGTATTTTCCATATTAAACAGTATGGTTATAAAAACACTATTGTTCATTAGTATGCAGTTCAGCTTCTTTAACAAACAGTTGTACAACTCTTATATTCCTTGAAAGCTTGAATTGCACCCGTGAGACATTGTTTTTTTTTGGTGGTTAGAATAGCTGAACTCTTGGAACAAGGGGGCTCTTTGAATTTAGTCCACCTCCCCTTCTGATGAGCCTAGCGCTGAACTGATCATGACGGCAAATTGGCCTATGGATTGGATGGGCCGTGTTTACAGCTGGTCATCATGGAGCCACAGGAACTGGTGGAAGAGCCGGGCGCTTCAGCAGCAGCAGCCGCATCGTCACCAACACACCCACAATGCATAGTCCACTAGTCATGAAATCCTCCCTACTATCTCCAAGCTGGATATGTATACTGCTAAGAGACTAAACTTAACACATTTATGTTTACATCAAGAAGTGCTTGAATTAACCATCTGTTGACTTTACTTGTGCTGTCAGCTTTTTCATACAAAAAATTGCAAACCTGTGGTAATTTCTTTCTTTCCCCAAGCCATCAGGCTTTTGAACAAACACATTTGT
>JAVQJS010124641.1:0-13261 GCA_036024795.1 Galaxias rostratus | reverse complement strand
AGGAGAGAAAGGGAGGGATGAGGAGGAGAAGAAAGGAGGGGATCGGTAGATAAGGAGGCAGACAAAGAGAGAGATGGAGGGATAGAGAAGGAGGGACAGAGATAGAGATGGAGAGATGTGGAGAGAGATGCAGGGATAGTGGAATAGAGGGTTAGAGAGAGATGGAGCGATATGGAAAGGGACGGAGAGATGGGCATAAATGGATAAACACATACATTTTCTTCAGTTTTTTATTTCTTTCTTGTATAATCTATACATTTCTAATATTATTTTCTGCCTCTAACTGTTACTGTAACGACTCTGTAATAATTCATATTATACATCCACGTTTCATATTATATAACATTCTGTAAATACGAATTTCACACTACACTATATACACTATAATACATTCCTCTGTAGTAGTTCATATTGTACAACACTACAAAAATGCATATTATGCTTCACGCTGTAATCATTCATATTAAACTACTCAACAATCATTTACATTGTACTTAACTCTGTGATCACTCATATTATACTGCATTCTATAATAATTCATTTGATTCTTTCCTCTGTAACAATTCAAATTATACCACGCTGCTGTAATTCATATTATACTTCACTCTGTTATAATGAATATTAAACTACGCAGTAATAACTGCAGTGTGTTGATATTTTATTAGCATATACATTCTTCATCCACCACAGTCTGTGGTAATGCAGTGTGTTACTGTAGAAGCAGGGGCTGTTCAAAGTCAGTTTGGGTGTCCGGGCGCTCCTTGGGTCCAGTACGCTGAGCTCAGGGCTGCCATTGTGTTTCCAGAATCATGAACATGATCCTCAATTGTCCTTTCAGATCAGAAATTGTTGTAATTATTAGGTTATAATATCATAAGGGTTGTGACGTTGTTTTAGAGCTGACCACCATGGGAACTGTGACGGCTTTTCAAAGCACAGCCGGGGTTTCCATGGAGACGTGCACCAGTTACCATGACAGCGGAGGGTTTCCATGGCGATGCTGGTGACAGGAGATCCGTGTGGACATGTTACATGACTTACATTGGTTTCCCACCACTTCACTATGCATTCATCATTAAACTGAGCCTGGGGCTCACATCACCGCATTTCTGGGTTAAAACCCCACAAACTGAACACCAGGCTAACACAATACACATGAACGCGTTTCTGGGTTAAAACCCCACAAACTGAACACCAGGCTAACACAATACACATCACCGCGTTTCTGGGTTAAAACCACCCAAACACAACGCCAGGCTAACACAATACACATGAATGCATTTCTGGGTTAAAACCACACAAACTCAACACTAGGCTAACACAATACACATGAACGTGTTTCTGGGTTGAAACCCCACAAACTCAACACCAGGCTAACACAATATACATCAGCACGTTTCTGTGCTCATCAAAATCCCACAAACTCAACACCAGGCCAACACAATACACATCAACACATTTCTGAGCTAATCAAAATACCACAAACAACATCGGGCAAACACAATGTTCATCAACTTGAGCGAGCTACTGCTCCCTCCTAGCTGAACATGTTGCAATGGCAGCGTGATCCTTGCTCTGGAAACAAAGCCAGCGGAACCAGTCTGACCAGAGAGACACCGCACCGTCGGGCTACTCAGAAAACACAACAGGTTTGGCAAAGAGGCTCCTGGAAGAGTAACTGCAAGCGGAAGATGAAACACCATTAATAACTGTACTTGTGTTTCCGTGTATATATGTGTGTGTGTGTGTGTGTGTGTGTGTGTGCGTGTGTGTGTGTGTGTGTGTGTGTGTGTGTGTGTGTATATGTGTGTGTGTATGTGTGTGTGTGTGTATGTGTGAGTGTGTATGTGTGTGTGTGTCAGTGTGTGTGTGTGTGTGTGTGTGTGTGTGTGTGTGTGTCAGTGAGTGTGTATGTGTGTGTGTGTGTGTGTGTGTGTGTGTGTGTGTGTGTGTGTGTGTGTGTGTGTGTGCGCGCGCGCACGCGCCTATGACCACTGTGTTTAAGTGTCTGGGAGCTGACAGAGGTTGAACGGGGGTAAATTGTGTGCTGCCGTTACCGCGGTTTTATTACCATCAGAATGTCATTGTCACAATAACAATAATTATTATAACAACCCTGATGTTCCCCTCTAAACATTTCCTCGCCACGCCTTGACTCATCCGTATTGACCAACCGTGTGCTTATCGGTGATCACTACAGGCTGTTTATCTTCCCGACAACAATACTAAAAAATTGGTACATGCGCCCATTTGAACTTCAGTATCCTTTTTACGTTTTGAAATTGTAACTTACCCAAACAGCAAGTTTATTTTTTCAGCCGTGATAAGGTCCTGTCCTCCGCTTTTCTTTTTTTAAAAGATAGGATATAAGAACAGGCGGTTGTCATGGCAACCGTCTAGGGCCAAGTCGTGATATGGCGCTGCGTTATGGCGTGTGAGTCAGAATGGAAGAGTGAGACGTGGAGTGAGACGCAGAGTGACATGCAGAGTGACGTGCAGAGGAGGTGAGGCTGTGTGTTCAGGAGCAGGAGCAGGGAGGGACAAGTGGCTAATTAGAAACCAAATAATGACAGAAGAAACTCCTGATGATTAAGAAACACACTTCTGTCTTAACCTGTGTCCTCTCCCGTCTCAGGACAAACCCAGACATGCCTGAACATACAGAGAGAGAGAGAGAGCAAGAGAGAGAGCTGGAGAGAGAGAGAGAGAGAGGGAGAGAGAGAGAGAGCGCGAGAGAGAGGGAGAGAGAGGGAGAGAGAGAGAATGTATTCCGAGTTGCAGTTCTGCCTAAAGATGCCTGCTTGTGCCCAGTATCACCCTCCTTCCTTTACAGAAACTCAATACACAGGGCGAGTCGTGTGTTTGAGGGGAGGGGGTAAGTGTGTTGGAGGGACTGGTGGTGAGTGTGTGTGAGGAAGACGGAGCTCAGTGAGTGAGTGAGTGAGTGAGTGTGTGTGTGTGTGTGTGTGTGTGTGTGTGCTAGAGAAAGGGTGTATGTGCTTGTGTAGGACAGGAGGATATTTTATGGGTTTTCACTACAAGCTGTTCCTTTGGCATTGAAGTCAAGCAGGGCCGGTCCTGGACATTTTGGGGTCGTAGGCAAAATTTCTAGATTGTGGGTCCTGACCTCCCTTTCCTGAGCAATATTCTGCTAAGGGGCCCTCCTACCTGACCAGTGAGCCAAACAAGCACAGCACTAGTACATAATAGCAACAATAATATACTTCGTTTTATCAACTGCATGAGGCCCATTCAAGCTGCCAGAATTTTATTATGCTACCTTTCAAAATACAAAAAGTAAAATATATACTATGGCCAAAGCTTTGTTATTCACTGAGCAATGTACCTCCTTACTGACCAGTATGCTCAGCCAATCAACATTTGAAATTCAATAATGAATCAATAATCAATCCATTGCTTTCCATCTTGCATTATTTCAGACTAGTAACTTGTAATTTGCCGAGAAACTAGTAACCATTGTCCACTTGTTTTATAATATAAAATATTGCTAATATATTTTCTTCACCACAAAGGATGCTGCAGGAACATAAAAGGTTCAACGAATGCTCAGGTGATTACTTTTTCCAAGCTGCCGTTTGTATACACACTTCTTCTCACTTTTGACGAGAAGGGGCTGGAAACAAAGTTAGCAAGGTAAACTCGAGAAAGAGAGATAATAAGTTGGCACATCAACAAAGCATCACTGTTATTTACTGGCGTAAGACTTGGAGAGGACACACACTTGGTTTCCCTTTGCGTCAGTCAGGGTTTTTTTGTTCCTCTGTTTGTTTACAGGACAGTTCCCCTTCATCTTCTCAACAAAGTTGCGAACAGTAACGGCTTTTTTGCATAGCATTCGAGTGATTTTGCGTACCATTTGCAAGGTCCTGAGCCTACGTGACAAATCATGCAAACTTGATAAGGGACTGATTCCGACAGGGTATGTGACATGTACACATCACATGCCAGACACATCTCTCAAGGGTGTGTGTTTGTTCTGCGTGCGAGAGCCACTTTTTCAGGCTTCACACCTGCGAAATACCTTCTTGTTTTCTTGTGGTCTGGGCTTCGCATGACTATTTGGCGGCATATCAAGTTTAACGCCCCGGCTTTGAAGAATACGCACCTAATGTGTTTGGTGGAAATTTAGCTTAAGAGTTTCTAAAAATCTATTAAGGTGGGAGTAAACTCTCATGCAAACTGGCCTGCAATCTTCATCCTGCTGTCCCCCCTCCTTCTATCTAATCTTCTGATCCCTCGCTCCTTCTAGCCACAAGCCTGTCTTTGGATTGCAGTTAGTTCAGTGGGATCTTTTGCTTAGAAACGCAATCCCAGACACACACACACACGCACACACACACACACACACACACACACACACAGATGCACACGCACACACACGTGCGTGCATACACACACACACACACACACACACACACACACACACACACATACACAAAATGCTAGGGTCACTAGAAAACACAAACACGCTAAAGAAGTTGTCCTCCGGGAGGACCCCTATCCCCTGTCATGTCCTCAATGTGAGTAAATCAAGCATACCTAATCCAAACAACAAGCTCAGCATCAGGTGTGTGCCTGACACCGGTGTTTTGGATTTGCTGACTTGGATGTCCCAATGGAGTTGGTCAGAGAGGTTATTTCCATAGCAGAGACAAATGGAGTCTTCTGGCGTTCTACAGACCTCGCTGTGAATTATGGAAACTTTACCAGCAATAAATGTAAACATATCGTAAAGATGTATTATTTAGTTGAATTATTACTGGGTCCAATAAAGGGTGACCAGTACCCAGGTTTGTAGAACTATTATTGTTGTTGTTGTTTAAGGCAGTGTGGGGTCATTCAGTTTCACCTCCTACAGATTAGATGCCAAACACATTATCATTATTGTCATTTAACACAGACTTATACCTCCGCTGTTTATTATGAAAATACTGACAGGAAAAAAAAAAATAGCAACAGAGAAAGACTGAGAGATTGAATGTTGAAGACAGAGCAAATGTTAAAAGGAAGAAAGAAAGAAAGAAAGAAAGAAAGAAAGAAAGAAAGAAAGAAAGAAAGAAAGAAAGAATGATGGACAGACATGCTAGCTATCTTTGACTGACTGACGGCACAGCTAGCTCTGACCAACACTGACTGAGTGAGGGACAGCAGAGTTTACAAGTGTGTCCACATGTGGGAAAGGCTCGTTAAGGGTTGAATCTGGAGCTCTACTGCTTCCCTGGCTCACAATAATTAAGTTACTGTTAGCCAATAGCGGAGCATCCACTGGAGAATAAAGTTACTGTGATTGGTTAGCAAACAGCAGAGCATCAACTGGAACCTCCCCGCTCTGTATCCCTTGAGTTCAGCTTTACAGAAACTAAACTGCCAGAAGAGGCTTTGGTGTAGAAAACCCTTTTAAAGACGTGTTTTATTTCACGTTTCCTCTCCTCCCTTAGGCAATCCTCTTGCTCCCTCCATCTTCATTGAAGACTGTTCCACGTTCTCCCTCCTTCTTTGGTGCCACACTCCTCCCTTCATCCTTCTCCCTGTCTGTTGTCATTTCTCTCAGGTCTGTTATTGTCCTCCTTCTAGTGCTCTTCTTTCTGTTCTTCCCTCTCTCTCTCTCTCCCCATTTGGCCAAGCTTCTGCTTGTCATAATCATTTTAACGGACAAGGTGTCTTATAGCTCAGCCAAAAAATATGTGAATGTGCCAGGTTGTGTTCTTGTCTTTGTGTGTGTGTGTGTGTGTGTGTGTGTGTGTGTGTATGTGTGTGTGTGTGTGTGTGTGTGTGTGTGTGTGTGTGTGTAATATGTGTAAATGTGTAAATGTGTAAAATGTGTGGATAATACACTGACTAATCAGTGTAGGTTCAGGTTTTTTCACAATCAGACTGGCTATTAAACCTTCAGGCTCATAAAGTTCACAGCCAGCTGGTCTGCCTTCACATTGACTTTCAGAGATTATGTTTCATCCGAGTGATACACTTTCATATGCAGCCCAAAGAGCTCTGTGATTTGTAATATGGGCAGACTTCATTAGGAAAGATTTCTGACTGGCTGACTGACTGAAACGTGACTGGCTAAAACAAGTCTGACTGGCTGGCTGGCTGGCTGGCCGGCTGACTGGCTGATTGTCAACAGTACCTATCCCATATAGTTTCTCTATCAATGTGTCCATGTCTCTCCACCCAGCACTACAAGGTAAGGCTCCCTCAGACCAGAGCTCTGGCCCTGGCACCGTGCTGCCTGGCCTCCTACATAGTTTACATAGTGGGGAATAGACGTACACAGCACAGAGAAACAGCCCTGTTTGGAGAGGAGCGCTATGCAATGTCTGGACTAAGGGAGGAGACAGGAGGAGGAGGAGGAGGGGCCCGTTAAGAGACGAAGAGGATAGCACTGCGTCCCAGGGCGAGAGGCTGAGTAATGGGTGCGGGAAGGGGCAGTAAAACATTAACAGACGGACCGACGGACACACACACACACACACACACACACACACACAGACAGACGGACGGACGGATGGACGGACGGCCAGACGGACGGACGGACGGACGGACGGACAGACAGACAGGTGGATAGACGGACGGACAGACGGGGCTGAAGGTGAGGGGCATTGCGGTTTACACACTACTTACAGAGCTGGTTATATAGAGAGGCTAGTAGTTTACACACTAATTACAGAGCAGGTCATATAGAGAGGCTGTTAGTTTACATACTACTTATAGAGCTGGTCATATATAGAGGGTATTAGGGATCACAACTCTCTGGATAACGCTCTGGAGAGGGGGGTCAGGGGGGGGGGTCTGTGTGTGTCTCTGTGGTCTGGAGCTGTGAGCTGAGGAGGGGGGGCATGACACAGGCGGTGTTTGAGGGGGCAACACAGGAGACGAGGGCCACTTCCCAGCTGTTGGTGCAGAGGTTCCGCGTTGATGATGAGGGGGGGGGGGGCTGACGGTACCGTTCCTGGTCTCAGATCACCTGCTTCCTACACACAGTGTGTGTAGTGGAACCGTGCCAGCAGAGCACACACATACACACACATACACGCACACACACACACACACACACACACATCAAGTGTCTCGGGCCGTTGTGACATCTCTCTCTCACAAGAGAAGCAGCAGCTGGTGGCACTCATGGAGCTGCTCCTTACTAAACGCCTCGTGAACGTCAGTCAAAAGGAGTACAGAGGAGACGAGGTATGTGTGTGTGTGTGTGTGTGTGTGTGTGTGTGTGTGTGTGTGCGCGCGTGCGTGTGTGAGTGTGTGTATGTGTGTGTGTGTGTTCTGAAGCCATACAGAGAGAAGGGAGCAGCACTGAACTAAGAGTGGGAGAGTCACGAGGGAGAGTTACTGTATAGTGAGACAGGTCGGTGTTCATTAGCCCTGCCTGAAACACACACGCATGCACGCACGCACACACACACAGAGTTACTATTAAACCCTTCATTGTGTTTCTCTGTGCTGTGTGTAGGGCAGACTGAACTGTGGTATTCATCCAGAGCACAGGTGTCAGACTCCATTCTGCCACAGGGCCAAAGTTCACCTCTGATTCATTTTGAACCCTCAATTACAATGATTCAACATTTGTCCTTGTGGATCATCACAGCCTTGTTAAATCAAACTGTGAGCACCGTGTTATGGCTTCTTGACTTTCATTTGTGTTTCTACTCTACTTCAAAAAAGTGACACATCTGTGAAACCCTGTGTATTCTATTTATGTATATTCTTATAAATAGAATACACACCGACGCACATTTATATTTTTTTCAAAATATGTATCTTGCATAATTGCCGCTCTCAGCAGGTTAATTTGTTGAAAAGACCTGATAAATTTTTTGCAAAACTAGACTTTTTTTTCTAGTGCTGAAGCAATCATCAGTATTGAGTGTAGATGCCTATCGTTCAGTATGGAGACCTATTGTTCAGTATGAAGCGTGCATGCATGTCGTTCAGTATGGAGTGTAGACCTATCAATCAGTATGGAGTGCATGAGCCTATCGTTCAGTATAGAGTGTAGATGCATACTGTTCAGTATAGAGTGTAGTTACCTATCGTTCAGTATGGAGTCTAAATGCTGTTCAGTACTAATGTTTGGGGGGATGCATTGATCTTCTTCATCAAAAACAGCCTTGCTCTCGCGTCAAACATGTTTTATTGGCTTAGTCTCTTAGTGTCACTGTAAACTGAACACTTTCATCACTGCAAAACTCTCCTTTCAAAAGAGGCGTGCAGGTTTTTCTCTCTGCTTAAAAATAAATATGACCACTCCCACGTTTCTTAAAACAATCTCTCTCTCTCTTTCCTTGTCAATATCTTTTTTCTTGCCTTTTGTTTGTTATATTATATATGTTTATATTGATATATATTAATTATAGTTATATTTGTGAACAGTAGACTGAATTAAAATACTTACCATTAAGTTAGAAATGGCTGATGGAATTTGTAGTTTTTACAAACACTTTAATGTGACTGTGGGTCAAATGTTTTTATGATTGATCCTCTTTGCAGTGCCGGATTAAAGCCGTTGGGCGGCCGTATCCGGGCCACGGGCCTTGAGATTGACGCCCCAGATCTACAGGGCTAATTACCTTCCACCACAATCTCTCTCTCTCTCTCTCACTCTCTGTTTACATCTCTCTCTCTCTTTACCTCTATATCTCGCTTTATTATCCCTCTCGCCATCTCTTCACCTCCCTGCCTCTCTCCAAAGTCATGACTCTGCTCTAGTCTTGGAAGGAAACCAATAATACCCTGATCCACCCTTCACCCTCGACTCCCTGTCTCCAGTACCCTCTATCCACCATTCCTCCTCATCCTCCTCCTCCTCCTCCTCCTCCTCCTCCTCCAATCTGTTCCACAGGTCTGATGTCATCGCCATCCCTATTTCCACATACACCCCCCCCCCCCCATTGGCCAGACGGCCGCTAATAGGGGTGTATTTTTAGCACGGGGGAGAGTTGTGCGTACGCCAGTGATGGATGGAGGTGATGTTTCACACCTTACCAGTAAAACGGGGGGGAGGGAGAGAGAGAGGGGAGGGAAGAGGGGACAAGGGGGAGAGGAGGCGGACAGAGAGGAGGGGGCCAAGGACACACTCTGGGAGGCCTGCTACTGGGAGGGATTGATGGTCTGGGAGAGAAGACGAGAGGATCTGGACCTCCCACATGGCCACACACACACACACATACAAACACTCACAGGGAGAGAGCCTACAGCTAGAGTTAGGCTGTCAATCATTGGGGAGAGAAGTAGGGCAGGGGCAACACTCTGATAGAGTGGCTTCTCTGGTAGATCAACTCTAAAGTCAACACTGATATTACAATGAGATTGTCTCTATAGCAACACTGTGATACTCCAGTGAGCTTCACAGAGATCAACTCTAAAGCAACACTCTGTCCACCAATACCTCAATTTAATTACAAGTGAGATGTAATTCCACTCCACAGTCAAGAGGAGAGAAGGAGAAGAGGTGAGCTGGGGGAGATGAACTAGGTGAGGAGAGGGGAGATGATCTGGGGGAGCTACAGGAGAGAAGGGGAGGAGATGAGGGGGGGTGAGCTTAGAGAGCTAGAGGGGCAGGGCTAGAGTGGCAAGGCTAGAGTGGCAGGGTTAGAGGGGCGGGGCTAGAGGAGCAGGGTTAGAGGGGCAGGGCTAGAGGAGCAGGGTTAGAGGAGCAGTGCTAGAGGGGCAGGGTTAGAGGGGCAGTGCTAGAAGGACAGGGCTAGAGGAGCAGGACTAGAGGAGTGGGGCTAGAGGGGCGGGGCTAGAGGGGAAGAGCTAGAGTGCGGGGCTAGAGGTGTAGGGGTGGAGGAGCGGGGCTAGAGGAGCGGGGCTAGAGGGGAAGAGCTAGAGGGGACGAGCTAGAGGGGCGGGGCTAGAGGAGCAGACCGTGTGGCAGCCGTTGATGATGTCAGGCTCCAGGAGGCTTTGTTCCCACAGACAGATGGTCTCCTGGCTGCTCTATAAATAGGAACGCTGGAACGCGGTGGGAGACCACGTCAACCAGGTCACCATTCTAGTCTCCTCTCTGTGTTTACAGCGTCAAGACGGGCTCAGGTGCGTTTTAGACGCAGTTTGAATGTGAACGTAACTTTGCTTGGCATTAACGAGAAGCCGTCTTGTGTTTTACGCCAAGGGGACTGTATTTAGCAGGTGGCGAGAGTCAGCGAGAGTAACGTGTGAGTGTTGAAGACAGGAGGTGTCGGGGAGGGACAGAAATGGAATCAGCAGCAGGAGCCGTACTGGTGACGCTCCTTAGCCGACTGGGTCTGTCTGGCAGGGTACAGGAGGCTGCTATCAGGAATTACCTGAGGACTCGCTCCCTCGTTCTTCCTTTCTTCCTTCCTTTTATTTCTTTCTACTTTCTTTCTGTCTTTCTTGCTTCCTTCCCACTCACCCACCACTGTGCACCAATAACCTTCCAGCCTGGCACTGCTTGTAATGAAATGATCTGTATTACGGCGCCAAATGGTGGTCTCTGTGGCCACTCCCTGGGGAACATCTCTACCAGAGCCCCAGGCTCCAAGGTCGGCCTCCTGCCAAGCCCAGAGATGAAGGCCCATCCAGGCAGAACCAGCCCCTCCTCTGCTCTCAGCATCCCCGTGGTACTACACACACACAGACGGCTTTGAGCGATGTTTCCTGTAAAAAAAGAAAAACTAAGATCTGTCCTTCCTGCTGGGAGCTTCATTTCCACACACTATAATGTGGGCTGCAACGCTCCATGGCTCCACGCAGGCACGCACACACACACACACACACACACACACACACACACACACACACACAAACACATACACACACACAAACACATACACATACACACAATCAAATAACATGCTGCCACACATGCAGTCGTCACAACAGGCGGTAGGTATTTCAAATTCATAGATTCTCCCTAAATTTGACAGTGTGTATGAATCAAGGAGCATACAGAAGAGTACACAGGGAATGATGAGGAGTGTCAGAGGTGACGTCATCACAAAGGCCAATCATCACATCTCTCTCATCAAATAGGACAAGTTAAACATCTCTCTATCTCTCTCTTTCTCTCTCTCTCTCTCTATATATATATATATATATATATATATATATAACACTCTCTATGTCTCTCTCTCTGACTTCACATCAACAAAGGCAGACATAGTTTTAAGAAAGGGTTCTTATTCTCTGTGCAAGTTACCCCAAGACTGTTGGATGAGATCTGGTCGATTCGATTCATCAAACAAGCATGTGTTGTGAAGTTGTCAAGTCGGAAGGTAACTTTCTGTACAATGGAGCCCAGCAGAGGAGAGGAGTGTGTGGGGCTTTGAACACGGCTGCCAACACACACAAAGAGCAGCACAGGTCCTAGTCCAGGTTGGAGCTGAGCATCCATTATTCAAAGGGCATGTTATTGATAAGGGATTCTCTTTTTTCATAGCCCCAAGGCCGGCTCCATTGCGTTACCCAGGGAGGGAGAAAAGAGACAGAAGAACAGAGAAAGAGAAATATATAGATGGAGTAAAGGAGTGGGGAAAGACAGAGAGAGTGTGAGGGATTCATGTGTTTGTGTTGATGTGGAATGTGAATGAATGTGTTTGTGTTGATGTGTATCACGTGTTTAAGTTAACGTGTTATGAGGAAGGAAGTCAGTGGAAGGAAGTCAGTGACGTGGGACGGCTAATACGAGTCCGTTCATGTTGACATCTAGTGCTTACTGTTTCCAGCAAGGTGTGTGTGTGTGAGTGGGGGGGGGGGGGGGGGTCGATGCCGGTTAATACAGCAGCTGGACCAGGAGTAGCACTAGCTGTGGCAGTAGGTCAGACAGGTAGAAGGCGGTGAGGCTGTTCTGCTACAACTAACAACCTCACTTTGAAAGGTGAGGGTCTTTGGCATCATCCACCTCAAGTCAAACGCCACAGTGTGTTTAGGGCCGCCAATCAAGCGTGCCGAATCCGCTGAGCCACAGGAGAAAAACATAGGGGAGAGGTTTGTTTTAGTCACCTCCAGCTCCATGATTTGTCATTAACACCGTCCTGGTTATTTAAAACCTGGACACTTGGAAGAACAAAAATAGGTCACACGCACACACACTCCTGCAAATCCGCATGGGAGGATGAGAGTAGAAAGGCACACAGAGAGAGGCAAATGTGCCTTTGTGTGTGTGTATGTGTGTGTGTGTGTGTGTGTGTGTGTGTGTGTGTGTGTGTGTGTGTTGTCGCGCTGTCACCTCAGATAGTGTGTAACCAGATAAGCCTGTCTCACAGGAGGGTCGGGGTCGTGGTTGATATGCTGACAGGCTGCGTGACTGTCCCTGTCCCTGTCCATCCCCTACATGTTTAATACCATCAAGAGAAGCCTACAGGACCAGTACCACCGAGAGAAGACTACAGGACCAGTACCATCGAGAGATGCCTACAGGACCAGTGCCATAGAGAGAAGACAACAGGACCAGTGCCATAGAGAGAAGACAACAGGACAAGTACCATAGAGTGAAGACAACAGGACCAGTACCATAGAGAGAAGATAACAAGACCAGTACCATAGAGAGAAGATAACAAGACCAGTACCATAGAGAGAAGACAACAAGACCAGTACCATAGCGAGAAGATAACAGGACCAGTACCATAAAGTGAAGACAACAGGACACGTACCATAGAGAGAAGATAACAGGACCAGTGCCATAGAGAGAAGATAACAGGACCAGTACCATAGAGTGAAGACAACAGGACCAGTACCATAGAGAGAAGATAACAGGACCAGTGCCATAGAGAGAATACCAAAGGGGTTGGATGTACCGTGTGAGGAGAAAGCTAAGTCAAATAATAAACGGAGAGAGAGAGAGATGAAGAATTGTGAGAAGAAGAAGCCTAGCCCAGTCAACTTTGGGGAGCACTGCTTTATGTGTCTTAATTGCGTTAAGTGAGACTGGCTCTGTTGTTCTAAAGAATACAAGCGGGGGGCAGCAGGAACACAGTCATTAACACGCGCACACACACCCACCCACACACACCCACACACACCCACCTACACACACACACACACACACAAGCTGTGTTCTTGCCTGCAGGGAGGCTAATGAAACAAACTAATAATAGCGAGCGAGTTAGGGGTCAGGGGAGATGGCTATTAACCCCCTACCTCACCCCTGCCCTGGCTCCATAACCAAACACACACACACACACGCACGCACACACACACACACACACACACACACACACACACACACACACACACACACACACACACACACACACACACACACACACAC
>JAVQJS010124639.1:0-10741 GCA_036024795.1 Galaxias rostratus | reverse complement strand
CCCCCCCCCCCCCCCCCCCCCCCCCCCCCCCCCACCGGCGGCCCGGTAGCAAGTCAAGTGAGCCAGAAGGGGTAGAGAGAGACCAAAAAAAAAAAAAGCAAAAAGATAATCAGATTTATATATTCAAATGAGTAATTGTCCATAATCCTAAAATATTCATGCAGCCTTGATTCCATTCAGCCTCCGCTCCAGCGCTGGATAGCTCCTCAAAGCTTTCAGCTGTCTGGCGAAGCGCAGTGCAAACCGTGTCAGCCATCGCTGATTTGATGCGACTTGATTTGGGAAATCTCCACTTGAGAGCCAATTCGTGTTTACACTCCCGTGGCATATTATGATTGGCCGTGGCAGTTGGCCTGTGAAAGCACTCGGCCCATTGCGGCTGCCGCAAACCGCAGGCAGTTCAAGGAAAATTGAAAGTGTGTGTTTGCGTGTATGTATGTGTGTGTGAGTGTTTGTGTGGGTGGGTGAGTTGGGGCGGTGTGGTGGAGGGGGCGGGGGCGACGAGGGGGCAGACGACGAAAAGGATGAGGTTATGGGCTGCAAGGAAATTTTGAGAAAGACGGTGGAGGAAGGTCGCAATAGGAAGACGTAGAAGACGAAGCGCAAGTGGTAGAATGTGATAAAGTGATGCAGTGACATTGCTATTCGCTAGGGGGCACCCTTGATCTCTGCGGAACTCATTATGGCCCCTTCATTGTCATCAATTCGTAGATTTATTATCTTAGACACACTAATTAGCTGAGAAAGTTAGACAACTTGTGATAGCTCTTTGCCAGATACTTGCTGGCGTGCAGTGTTGGTATGTTGTAAGTCTGGTTCTACTCCTATGATTATTCAACGGTTCACCGACAAAAACGATGAGACGGGAAGTATGCTCCATTCCTCACCGATATCTTCAACTCCTATCAGACTCAATATACCTGACCTGTACAGACAATGACACCCCTTGGTATAATCTCATATTCACATTGAATTACTGTAATGTCGGTTTACTTTCACTCAACACTCCCTCGTTAGAAATGAACACCAAACTATTTATATCAAGATTCAAAGCAATTGTAAGATATCATAGCGTTGGTATAATATGACCTATGTATTAATAAGTATTATAATTACAGCATAAAATGGCATAACTCCAGTTGCTGTAACTGAGGGCTGTCAACGGAAACTACAATATGGAATATACGCACATTCAATACGCACACACAAACACACACACATAGAAAAACAAAAACACACCCACACAGAGACAAACGTGGTCTAGAATTCCCAATAACAGAAGTAGAATCACCATCATCTCAGCAATGGTCCGAACATGGTAACTAATTTCTAACGCGTCCCTCTCGTACTCTACGTGCCCCAGTTTTTTGTTTGTGCTTAGTCAACACAATTGTCAGCCAAATGTGTATGGCAAACAGCAATCTGCAACTAAATAGCAGAATGATGCACAGTGGGCTACAGTTTAAACAACACCTGCAGACATACGACTTTAGTATGCAAGCCTCTGCAATTGTGCACTAACATTCCTATTAGCTGGGTAATTGTGAAAATAAATGCTTTCTTCGGACTAATGATGTATTGTAATTTATTCCTACCCTAGATAAACTCACGATTTCTAGGTTGATTTAGATAAAAGCGCCTGCGAAATTATTAGAATCTAATTTATGTAATGGCATCGGACCGGCTTACACTATATGGGCTGTCAAGCCGTTTTTGTCCCACTTAAAGTAATCTAATCATGACAAAATTATAATAATAAAAAATCCTAAACATATGTGACAGGAAAAGAAACGGCAGAACTATTTGTGTTTCTTTGGTGTCTATTTCACTCTCCCTATATACCGAGAGGAAACATATTCGATTGCTACGAAGATTCATCACAAATGAGTGGCGGCCTTCAACTGTCCGAGCCACCGTCGTCTGTCTAACGGGCCGTGACCAGTTACTTGAAGTCCGGGATAGCTCCCGTAGCGGAGAAAATCCTCTCGATCTAGTCTACAAACATGCAATAATTGTATAGCCTGGGCATCTAAAAGCAATTGAATTTTGTTAGAAATGTTGAGGTTCATCTTCTAAAAGTGTCTCTCCTAATTTGTGAATTTAATTAGCAACACTGTTTATTATAAAATCACATAATATTTGCATTAATATACCCCATAGAAAAAAACGAGGATGTTATGTATGCTCAAAACCCATATTTTTTACGCCGCTAGGGGTCGCGTAAGGTCTGTGGATGACGCAGGACTCGCCAGTGGTCGTGTTGAATAATTGCCATCTCTTCAACTCGGCTCTCCCTGCGGTTGCTGGATAGTGGTGGAAGAGGCGAGTACAGGAGTGGAGCGACTAATGGAGAATGATAATGCCAGACTTTAGCACTCTGAGTAATTATGCCCCGTAGGCCAACCGCCTTCACGTTGCAAGAATGATGAATGTAGATGTGCTGAATACATATCAAAACATTAGCATATTAAACATACAAGCCATTCGTACATGTGTTTATAACGATGCATTGCCACTTCATCTAACAGCCCAAAGCATATATTTATGGAGAATATGCGGTTTTAAAGGCACACACACGTCATTCAATTGAAAAATAATGGCAACCCCGTTGCCAGAATACCAGTGATTGCTGTGGTTTGCAGGTTACCCAGGGAATCATGCTCATAATATCAAACTTCCTCAAAACTCTCTTCGTCTTTCTCTCTGAGATCCAGTTCAAGACCAGCTGAAAGCTTTAGCGTGATTTCAATACGGTAGAGCTGGGTTGGTTAAAACTGACGGGCGGGACATATATCCAATCAGAGGATAGCTTTGAGGGTGATGGACGTATTCGTTGGCTGAGAGGGGAGGTGCGCTGCGGAAAAACCAAACAGTTGAGTGGATCGCGCTCAGATGTGAGCGGAGACCGCAGTGAGTGCGCACTTGGGAACGGATGCCACAGTAAGAAAGCAAGACTGATAGAGAAAGAAAAAAGTGACATAGCTATTTTAATATAGGGATATTTAGAAAACAAGTCACACATTTATTGTATGCCTTGTATGGATTATGATTCTTTTTTTTCTTATTTAAATAGGTGTTTTCCCTTCATATGAATCTCTCCATTACTTTCGGAGAGCTGCACTTCGTTGGAATGTGCGCTGTAGCCAGACCTATTGCCAACTGAAAGCAGCGCTTGTTGATTTCGCTTCTGAAGACTTCCCTTTTGGAGATCAGACCTACATTGGCAATTATACACACCATGATGCTCTTGTTTTGACGATAGTAAAAGGAACATTTATCCAAAGGCCTTATCATTTATGTGTGAAACTTTTCCTTGGACTAAGGGTGATGGGAATTGGTGTTTTATCGATTCAAAAAGGATAATCTTTTCCCCCCGAAGTGCACTTATTTTTCGGCGATGATTGTGCTATTTTTCTTGCTTTGCATCATAAATGGAGTGGTCTCACAGATACGCTATTCGGTGCCGGAGGAGGCGGATCACGGCACGTTTGTGGGGAATATAGCCGAGGACTTGGGATTGGACCTCACCAAACTCGCCTCGCGCCGCTTTCAGGTTGTGCCTAGCTCGCGGACGCCATACCTAGAAGTGAACCTGGAGAACGGTGTTCTATTCGTTAATGAGAAAATCGACAGGGAGCAAATCTGCAAGCAGAGTCCCACATGTCAATTGAACATCGAAGTATTTCTGGAAAACCCTCTCGAGCTATTTCGCATAGAAATAGAAGTCGTGGATATCAACGACAATCCTCCCAGCTTTCCAGAGACCGATATTACCGTGGAAATTTCGGAGAGCGCTGTCCCTGGGACCCGCTTCCCACTGGAGAGCGCGTTTGATCCGGACGTGGGTTCCAACGCATTGCGCACGTACGACATCACCACTAATAACTACTTTTACCTAGATGTTCAGACCCAAACGGACGGAAACAAATTTGCGGAGCTTGTTCTTGAGAAGCCCCTGGACAGAGAGCAGCAAGCAGCACACAGATACGTGCTAACAGCGGTGGATGGTGGCCAGCCGCCCCGCACAGGCACGGCGCTGCTCGTGGTAAAAGTGCTGGATTCTAATGATAACGTACCAGTGTTTGACCAACCGGTTTACTCGATCAACTTGCCTGAGAACGCACCGGTTGGCACCCTTGTCATTCAGCTAAATGCCACCGATTTGGATGAGGGGCAGAACGGGGAAATTGTGTATTCATTTAGTAATCACATATCCAGCCGCGTCAAGGACCTGTTTAGCATTGACGCGCGCACCGGCCGAATCGAAGTGCGCGGGGAGGTGGATTTCGAGGAGAGCAGCTTATATCAAATTTTCGTTCAGGCGAAAGACCTAGGGCCAAATGCCGTGGCTGCGCATTGTAAAGTTCTAGTGAAAGTGTCGGATGTTAACGACAATGCTCCCGAGATCACCTTTAGCACCGTGACTGAATCGGTAAGCGAGAAGGCAGCTCCGGGCACTGTAATAGCGCTCCTAAGCGTGACGGACCACGACGCGGAAGAAAATGGGCAAATTCACGTTGAAATACTCGGTGATGTTCCGTTTAAATTGAAAACATCGTTTAGGAACTATTTCACGATTGTAACAGACGGCCCCCTTAACAGAGAGACTGCGGACTCTTATTCCGTGACTGTGGTTGCTAGGGATAAAGGAGCACCGTCCCTCGCCACTAGCAAGTCAATCAAAGTACAAGTGTCTGACGAGAACGACAATGCCCCCACATTTACTCAAATTATTTATGACGTGTATGTGACCGAAAACAATGTGCCAGGTGCTTATATACACGCAGTGACGGCTCTGGACCCTGACATTGGCCAGAACGCACTCATAAGTTACTCCATAATGGAGTGTGATATTCAGGGTATGTCGGTGAAAACGTACGTGTCAATCAACGAGGAGACGGGCTACCTTTATGCCCTCCGGTCATTTGATTATGAACAGCTGAAGGACTTCACATTTATGGTGCAGGCAAAAGACGCAGGCAGCCCGGAGCTATCCTCCAACGCCACTGTCAAGGTCATCATCGTGGATCAGAACGACAACCTGCCCTCAGTCATCGCACCGCTGGGTAAAAACGGCACGGCCCGGGAGCCCCTCCCCCGCTCCGCCGAGCCGGGCTACATGGTGACCCGCATCGTCGCCATGGACGCCGACGACGGCGAAAACGCACGGCTGTCGTACAGCATCCAGCGAGGCAACGAGAACGGCATGTTTCGCATGGACTGGCGGACGGGGGAGCTGCGCACGGCGCGGCGGGTGTCCACCAAGCGGGACCCCCACCAGCTCTACGACCTGCTGATCGAGGTCAGGGACCACGGCCAGCCCCCCCTCTCCTCCACGGCCAGCGTGTTCGTGGTGCTGGTGGACAGCGTGGTGGAGGGGCGGAACAGCGGCGAGCGCGGCGCGGCCAAGGCCAAGGAGGGCACGCTGGACCTCACCCTCATCCTCATCATCGCCCTGGGCTCCGTCTCCTTCATCTTCCTCCTGGCCATGATCATGCTGGCCGTGCGCTGCCAGAAGGACAAGAAGCTCAACATCTACACGTGCCTGACGGCCGACTGCTGCCTGGGCTGCAGCTCGTGTTGCAGCCGGCAGGCCCGCGCACGCAAGAAGAAGCTCAGCAAGTCCGATATCATGCTGGTTCAGAGCGCGGTTAACGTCAGCGGGCCCAGTACCACCCAGGTCCCCGTGGAAGAGTCCGGGAGCTTCGGCTCTCACCACCAAAACCAGAACTATTGCTACCAGGTATGTCTGACGCCGGAGTCGGCCAAAACCGACCTCATGTTCCTTAAGCCGTGTAGTCCGACCAGGAGCACATCAGACACAGAACACAAGCCGTGCAGCGCCATAGTCACAGGGTTCACAGACCAGCAGCCTGACATCCTATCAAACGGCAGCCTTTTATCCAACGAGGTAAGAGCTCTCTCTCTCTCCTCTGTACCTCAATCTAACATCATTCAGACAGTGGACACAGAGCATGGTCGCCACATCCTCCCTATCGCCTGCATTATCTCATACAGTCTGAATGCCTGGGCCTGTAGACCATACACTGTAGTGTAATTAGCAGTAAGGAGGGTTTGGCAGTAGGGGGAATACAATGCATTTTTTAAATCAAATTAATTATTTAATGGAGTTAGTATACAAAGCATTTGCAATGAACGTACATATACATTTTCACATACCATGTTCATGTTCCACATGATAACCTAAAACCCTACCATTTATTTTTGGGTGACATTGAAATTGTGGTTGAACATAGGCTCCATAAATTAGACCCGCGTGTTTGCATAGAACAAATGTGTTTGCAATTCTAAATTATACATAAGCTTTCGCATCCCATCATTAATTTCCGGAGCGGCATCCAGGAAGACATGAAGATTACTGCTGCTGACATGCTGCCGCCGGCAATGCTACAGGAGATTAAAACAGGAATAGTAACGACGGCGTGTTTATTTCCCACTCAAGTCATTTTGTCCCATCGTGGAAATCTAGGGGGGGCGGGGGGGCAGAGTTAGAATAAGATAAGCATAAATAATACTAATATATGGCACACAGCCGGCTGCCGGTGCTACGGTGCGTGCCTAGGTTGGCGTGCACGTGTGCTAATGTGTGTGTGTGTGTGTGTGTGTGTGTGTGTGTGTGTGTGTGTGTGTGCGTGTGTGCGTGCGTGTGTGCGTGTGTGAGTGTGTCTCTGCGTGCGTGTGTGCGTGTGTGTGTTCCTGCCTCTGCGCAGCGGGCAGGGTCCCCTGTGAGGATAGAACACACACATTAGGCATACCGGTCACGATCGTGCTGAGTCGCGCTAGAATAAAGCCGCGTCTATATCGTTGCGCCAGCATGAATAGATTCCCTACTTCATCTTCTACTTGGCAACATGTCCGCCGCTCCCCCATGGGGAGAGAAGGGCCGAACGGAGGGCCAGTCTCCAGCTCCGCACCCCCTCCCACCACCCCACCTCCCTATTGTCTAAATATGGAAAACATCGTTAATTGTTGAACTCATTACAGCCATTTTACATTCACCATCACTATTTTCTTGCAGAATCAGGTTAATGCGCCTTTTTTGTTTGTTTTTTTCGTATGTGTTTGTTTTTATGCCACACATGCAGGCAGTGTGTTTTTGCGGTGGTTTATCAGATATTCAGCGACTTTAAAAATGTTTACGATGTGAAAAGGTCACAGCCAGAGCTAACAGCCATGTTCGTCCACATAGCTCGGTGTGTTTACAGCAGGTCTTATTGGCTATTAGCAGAGCGTGTCTGTGACCTCGTCGGGCCTCTCTCTGTGTTGCATGTCAGACAGTCATGTCCACTGGAAATGGTAGCGATCGTCTCAAAACCTCACTGTCTCTGTTTCAGACCAAACACCAGCGAGCAGAACTCAGTTACCTGGTGGAGAGACCTCGACGAGTCAACAGGTGAGAGAGAGAGAGAGAGAGAGAGAGAGAGAGAGAGAGAGAGATGTGTGTGTGTATTGAACAGAGACAAAGAGAGAGTCTGAAGAGAGTGAAAGTTAAAAGGGAGACAGAGATAGAGAGAGAGACAGAGAACGATAGAAAGAGAAGCTGCTTTTTGGGGTAAGCTGATCTAATGAATGCTACACCACTTAACTGGAATCTGTCTCGGAACGGTACAATATTCGAAAGCCTCAGAATTGCTGGATGTCGGGTAAGCCCCGAGTTGAAGAAACATCAACCTCTGTGTGCAACAAAAGCCCATTGTCCTCCGACGTACAGCGGGTAACCTGTGTGCGTATTTACTTTCCGTCCTGTTTAGCTCGGCCTTCCAGGAAGCCGACATGGTGAGCTCCAAAGACAGTGGCCATGGTGACAGCGAGCAGGGAGACAGCGACCATGACGCCACCAACCGAGGTCACTCCACCGGTAAGTCGCTCCGTCGCCGCTAGCGAGCAGCGCTTTGTTTGTCCGTCTGTTTCCCTTTGTGGCCCCGGCCCCGGGCTCTTTTTCCGTAACCGTCACCGCCAGCAAGCTTCGGCGGTCTGTCCGTGCGTCCATCCGTCCGCGCCTGGCATGTCTTGTTCGCCCGGTGTTTTCTCGGAAAGGTCACGGTCGTCTGGCACGCTGTTAGAGCTTATTGAATCTGTGGATCGATGGCTGCGGGACTCGCAAGGTCTCTGTTTATTATTAGAATTGAAACGGATTCGTAGTGACTCTTGATGCTGGTCTTTTCTGGTCGAATCTGTCTGAATTGAGTGCGCTCGATTCCCGATTCACTGTTGACATAAATACATGACAAGAAAAAAGACAATTAAACATTCAGTTCTGAAGAGTCCATAAAGGTGTCTTTTCTCAAATTAAAATATGGAAATCATGACCCTTTTCATTATAAAATTGTAGTTGTCATGACAGTGTGAGCGCAGGGTTGGGTTGAGCGGTGCCCTGTAGCCTGGTTAGCTAGTACGCCTGGTTACTTTCCTGAGCGTGCTCACGAACCATCACTGTGTCCTTATATGGCAGACACCCTCCTGTCAAGTGACCGGTCTCCTCCAACCGTAATCCCCCTGTTGTCGTCGTTGTTGTGGTGGTGGTTGTTGATGTTGGTAAATAAGGGGGGTGATTAGGCAGGGCCCTGGTCCACGTTGTATGGACCTCTTGACAGAACGTGACCGGGCTTTTAAAGAAGGCTGCTCCGCTATTGGCTGTTCGGGCGGTGGACCCGGGAAGGCTGCCGACTGCTCCTGCGAAAAAAACAAAAAAGAAAAAATAAACAACAGGTGATTCTACGTGGCAGCTCCAGTTCTGCTATTTGCTGTAAATGCGGACACATTGATTTGAAACCGAAATTCTATGGCAATGTGGATACTTCAATTCTGCAATTTGATATAAATGCGGACACCTAATTAATAATACTTTAAACAATCTTTACTTTTATACAGATATTCTTGATAAATGTGCCATGTTTTCTACAGCTGTTTAAGGCGGGAGTGGGTTTTCTTTCATCGACGTGGACTCTTTCCGATCTTTATCATGCATTTGGCGATCTTATACCATTATTTAAAATGACTGTGGCCACTCTATCACTCCTATACGACAGTGAGCACACTCCTGTTGATACTGAACATACAATTGTAATTTTGTCTTATTGTAGAGCACAGATAACGCCCCCGTTTTCACTAAGTGCTTGCTACTAACCTCTAATAATTACACACCGCGGTCATAATTATACACCAGCGTCATGCGTTCAATACAAAATGTCAAACTTTCAAACTCATTTTTGAGCTGAAGTGTCACTAAAACCAAAGTGGTTCCAAAGTTTTGAAAAGGCTCCTTAAGGCTTTGTCCCAGTGTGTCCCCGAGTTTAGGTTGTAGCGGACCAACCAGCTTCTCTGATAGTTTAGAAAAAGGCTAACCCCCCTCCCCCCTTTTTTGGATGCTGCAAACATGTTTATTCCTAATTAGCCGCTCAAGTGCTTTATGGAAATGGGCCCGGCCTCTCTTCCGCTATTAGGCAGCAAAATAGCTCCGGACTCTGGCAGTGCGCTGCATATGAAACAGGCCCGGTGCACTATCCGTCTCTTCTCCACTCCCGGCCCACGTAACCAGGGGAGACGGACGACCTCGCTTGCTGTTATCATACTCCTTAAGTGGATCCTGTTCGCTATGGTCCCCACTGAGGAGTTATTCCCCGCAGAAATCTCCCAACTGTTAAAATCTAAAAAATTATCCCCGAAATCCTATAAAATAGCAGATCGTATGAAGTGTCCTGCGTGTTCCGTTTGCACAGCAGGCACCAGCACTGCTTGGACCCTCACCCCCCTCCAGTTGGAGACACTGACAGTGGTGTGCTGTGGCTGGAGGGACTGGCTCTGCCTTTGACTTTGAGTACCCTTGATGCGGCGGACGGGGTACAGTTTCTTTGTTGTGGAGTTCTGGGAGAGCTTAGGCTCTTGAAACAGCTTAACGAGGGCGGGGGAGCGGGGGCTGCATTAAGTCTTTGTTTGATTAGGATAATTGATAGCATAGCTTAGCCGGCCCCCTCCCTCTGTAACTGTGGGAATTAGCCCTGGACTGCCGGAGAGGGTAAGCTGATTGAACTGGGATGGCAGAAGAGTCCGGCGAGTCTACGAGCTCATTCATTTGGAGCAACCAATTCTCCTCTGTATTTGAGCGTTGTGTGCTGCAACGTCATCAACGTAATGCAGTTAAATCTCCAGTTATAAGAGTTGGAGTGCCCATAGAGGGTTTCTACACAGGTATAACTATACCACCACATCCACGTGGAATGTGCACACGGGCACCACCAGACATCTAGCCACAGCTGGTGCTCACATTCGCTTGGAGTTGCTCTCAAGTTGGGTCCAAAAGCGAAGGAATCACGACCGCACAGCGATCATGCCAGGGAGCGTCTCGCACTGAATGTGTGTTCTGAAGCAGACTCTGGATTCTCTCTCTCTCCACCACATCTCCTTCTCCCGCCCCCCACTCTTCTTTTCCCCCAGACTAACCCCTCCTTGGGCTTGCTGTTCACGTTATCACCGTGGTAACAGCCCACTGATCAGTAATGCATTTTCAGACCTCTGCATACCAATTACCAAATGAAGGTTATTATTGGGACTTTGCGTTTGACCTGCTCGAGAACCGTGCGGAATGCTAAGATAGAAGATAGGATGTTTAAAGTAGTGGGTCAGTGCTTTCACATTGAGCCTCCCTCCCCACTCTCTCTCCCTCTCTCTCTCTCTCTCTCTCTCTCTCTCTCTCTCTCTCTCTCTCTCTCTCTCTCTCTCT
>JAVQJS010124633.1:0-10151 GCA_036024795.1 Galaxias rostratus | reverse complement strand
CATGTTCAGACATAAAGGTGCCTATACCTCCTATAATGTTAATAGTTTAATCACTCCTGAATTAATCATCAAAAAATGGCTTGCATTAACAAATGGCCTAGGAACTCCCTCGTTTGAGTCTACCCGTAAAACAACACTTTAAAGAACTGAAACAGATTTAAAAACTTGAAAACGTAGTCATATCATTTAGCAATTCATGCAAAAAAGGTGACAAGACGCCAAAAAGACAGACCACGGCTATTTGGGGAAAGGGGCTGTACAACAGCACCATCTAGTGTCAAGAAAAAGCTAATTCTCCTACCAGCTGTTGGCTACGACTGGAATAAACCACACAATAGAAAACATTGCTTTAACTTTTTATAAGACTTATAAAAAAGGAAAACATAACACGAAAACCAGAGCATACTATACACTGTGTTGTTTTGTCTTTGTGTTTCTATAAGTATTTACAAATAACAAGCCTATGTACAATAAGCAATAACTCTGAAAACAAAAGAAAAAGCTACATAAACGCTAGCACATACAACCAGTTAACGTAATGATAATAGCTTTTTGTTATGTACAATGTAACTGGTAAAATTACAGCATGGGAGGACATAAGATTGTGAACTGTTTATATAACTTCAAGTATCTGTCAAGGTTTTGTGGAGATTTTTAGTTCCATTAACAGATCTCTAAATTAACTGAAAAAAGGGCCAAAAACGTTAAACTTTAACGTTAAACTGCCAATCATGTTGGTAGGTGTTGCTGTAAAAGAGCAAAAGCAATTGTAGTCCTTGAAAAGAAAACGACAAAGACACTGCAAATACATCGCAGGCATAGAAAGACAAAGTAAAGAAACCAACCAACGTTCACTCTTCTGATAAATGCCCACAAACATCATTTGTTAAGTAACAGTAAACACAACCAACATAAAGTGATCCAGTTCCACAACCTACTTAACACCCTTTTTAACTGAGAAAACAAATGTGCGACAGGCAAAAAAGGGAAATACTCATGTACTTCGGCATCTAAAGAGCAACCAGTTTGAGTGACGCAGTCCAAGGAAAGCAAGCAACAGGTAGTAAGTAGCAGTTCGGCACTGTGTCTACACTGCCTAGGTATCAAAGAAACATCAAAGTGTATTGATTACATCTCTCCCTCAATCCTTTGAATACTTCACGAGACATGTATCACCACTTGTCATTTGTCCAAAATCGAACGACAACAAACGCTTTCTCGGGGTCACTGCCACATTTCAACATATTCATGGCGTAGACATACGTCAGCTCTGATCTAAGCACAGTCAACCCAAAGTAATCATTACACAGATGCAAGAAATAACAAGCTTGTAAACTAATAAATCTGGCAATTCCAAAAGGATATTAGTAATTACTAAATTATGTGTGGTCAAAACAAAGGCCATTTTTGTCCTATGACAGTTTCCGAGAAGTTAATTAAACATATTTGATATTCCACAACATTCATACAACACATTGGAGTTTGTATTTCTCCCGTTTACAACTCAACTTAGTGTGTCCATTTAGAAGCAAAATAAGAAGTCCTTATACAATACATCACAGGTTCTAGCCTGTGTTATGGTCTCTTAGGGCACGTCTCAAATGAAACCCCAACTCCCATAAAGTGTACTGCTTTTTGTAGTGCACTACATTAGTGTACTGTAAAAGAACATAGTGTAATTTAAGACATGGAAGTAGTATACCACAACAAAAAAAAAACGCAATGCATGACTTCATCTGGTTAAAGAAAACAAATCAAACAAAACTCATTTCGCAAAGCCATTGGATGTAGTAGGTCAAAACTTAAGAACCATCCACAAAGTACCACTGAGTGCCAATGAGACTTCTCAACAACAGCAGACTGCTTCAATAGAGGTAGGGTGCCAATCCAGACAGAAGTTGCTCGAATAAGTTCACATGTGCACATCATGGACGATAGGGTACCATTTGAGACGTCTATACATCCCTCCCCCTGCCTTTGCCCTCTCAGCAGACAGCCAGGGGTGGCGGATCGGTGTCACGCCGCTGGTTCTTCTTCAGCAGCTGAATGCGGTTGTGGCAGTAGAACTTGATGGCCCGCCAGTCGCGGTGGTTGCTCACCAACAGGGGGCAGAGTTGCAGGCAGCGCTCGCAGTCGGCCTTAGCTGGCACCCGCAGCTCTGCGATGTTCCGGGTAAGGTGCTCCTCCACGGCAGCCCGCTCGGCCTCCGACCATGGCCGCTTAAGCACGCCCCGCTTACCTGGAGGAGAATGGGCAGAGGGTTAGAGAGCCACAACAACCGCACAGCACACCAGTCCACTGCAGTCAGGCTACTGTCTGTACGGATGCAGCATGAATACACAGCCACACACACACGCACACACACACCTGTTGTACATGAGCATGAGAGCGTGCGCACGCACGCACGTGCGCACGCGCGCGCACACACACACACACACACACAATCAAACAGTTGTGGGCTTGAACTGTATGGCTGTTGCAGGGAACCTAACCTTGCAATGCAAACAGACAAAGAAACACAGCCCATACACACGGCCGCGCCCACACTCATCCTGAGCGCTCACCTGATCGCGGCTGACCAGAAGGCCTTCTACGTCCAGCATGGGAGGGGGACAGAGGGGAGGCCGAGGAGGGGGAGTTCTTAAGCTTCTTGATGCGTGGCATGCGGGAGTTGGCCTTGCCCTTCCTGATAAACAGCACGGTGGGAATGGGGGCCACGGCTTTCTCCTTGGCCTGCATCTTGGCGATGCTCTGACCTTGGGCCTGGGCCTGGCCCTGGCCTGTTCCTGTGCCTTGTTCGCCGTCTGACTCTCCCTCTGAGCACGAGTCAGCAGAGTTCCCAGACATTACTGAAGGATAAAAAGACATGGGGTCAAAGCCATTCATTGAATCATTTATCTATGTATTGATTTGTATTGTCCCGTTCCTATCCCTCCTCCACATTGAGATTTCAATAATAAATTGGGCCTTCATTGGGCTACAGAAATCTATTACCCCTCCATTCATGCACTGGCATCATACAAACCATTCATCCATTCACCCTGCTCACCATCCAGCTCTAGACAGATGTGGTGCAGACTCATTCCTCTGAACAGCACTCCGTCTCTCTCCCCACACAGGACCACGCGGCCAACACGCCCCATCAAGCCTGGGTCCTGACCAATCCCTCCGCAGCTCTGGGTCACGTGGTACTCTCTCTCCAGGAAGTGCTCCAGGCGCTCCACTGCGCTGCCTCCTGGTTGGCCGGGCTCCTCCCCCTCGCCCAGCAGCAGGAGCTGGGTGAGGATGGCCACCTGGCGACGCACCCTGGTCTGAGTCAGGGCACGGGGGTTGCGGGTGCCACTGGATCGAGCCAGGCTGCGCAGCAGGTCAGTTCCCCGGAGCGGAGTGGCGGGCGAGTGGTAGGGCCGGGCGAAGACGTAGGGGTTGACCGGGTCCACTCCCACATCGTGGCGCGTCTGCAGCAACAGCTCCAGGCAGGGCTCACAGTGGGGCGGCAGGATGAGGGGCTGCACGCGCCCGCGCTTCCCCTGGACCCCCACTCGGGGTAGGTGGGGGAGGACCAGCCGCTCGAAGGGGGACAGGGAAGCCTCCAGCGGGGTGAGAGCTGGGGGCGCGCCAGGGGGCACGGGAACGGGGCACTGCGGGGTGATGCGGACACGGTACTCGGCGATGGCCAGCTTGGAGACCTCGCACTCGCGGCGGCGGTTGTAGAGGATGAGCAGCGCCAGGCTGGAGTGGCAGAGCAGACGCCAAGCCTCGGCAGACTGGAGCTGGCGGGACAGGGACAGGAAGGCAGAGTGCTGCAGGCGCCGTAGGTACAGGACCAGGGAGGACAGGGAGGACAGCAGGGGCAGCATGTGGAGACGGCCAGAACTGCTGCAGGGAAACACACAGCCAGCACAGGTTTAGCAAGAGAACCCGGAATATGGCCCACTTAAACTTTAAATAAGTTTCACCTTAAAGAAGGAGAGTTCAAACATAATAGTTAATCTTTACTCTAAGAGCTGGCAACACAAAAAGTGATTTGAAAAGTGTTTTGTTTCAGATAATAGGAACCCATGTGGCTTGTTTATCATTGTTGCTGGTGTCCATTGTACTGACATTGCTGATGTCCATTTGTCCCGTAGATATATTGTTGGACTTGCAAAACTGAGTAGCTACCAAAATTGAAAGAAAAGCCCGGTAACTGTTTGCATAACACCGTCAGAGAATCTATTCGGACCCATTCATTCTTGCACCAAACTAATGTGTTGCTTTATCTGAGTTTATGTATGTACAGTACTTTGTAGATATGAGACCACTAGCATATCAGATAACAGCAGATAATTAAATGATTGAAATAACATATTCATATGTTGTTTAGTATGTCTCACAGGTGAACCCTCTACCACGTAAATTGAAATGAGGAGATGGTTTTGCAGTCCTTCTTTAAAATCGATTTTTCTCTACCGACTGTTGATAGCACAATTGTTTCACTATAAATAGTAATTATACAAGGCAACACGCTATATTCACTGAGCAAATACGCCAAGTGGGATTGAAAAGTGAGATTTAATTGTCAAAAGGGACAATGACAACATCCTAAAACAGCAAGTTCAGGGTGATGAGTACTTTAAATGGAACCCGGAAAATAAGAACATATAAAATATGGCCAACAATAGTTCAAATCTTGGCTAACTAATCTGACCTCAGACCATGGCAATTGGTAGGTTACAAAAGATAAATGAAAATGTCAATATTGCATTTAGTCCTCTGCTTCTTACAGATATTGTAGGATAGGACAGGTTTTCTGGTGAGGGCCATTGCCACTGGTGGACTGGCAAAATCACTCCAGTGGCTCTCGAGCAAAGGCTGCTTTGCTGAGGTCACTGAATGTGCCAAGAGCACAGACAGTAAAGCAAGCATTCTGCAGTTGTAGCAAATGTTCTATTGGTGCACGTTCCCACCCATAAAAAATAAATATAGAAGAAAACAGGAGAGGCATCTTCATTGTAGAAGGTGTACTAACCTTAACAGATCCTTCTCTTTGTCCTCAGTTCCGCTGTCATCTTCTACCTCCATCACTCCATTCTCCTCCTCTTCTTCTTCTTCTTCATCATCTTCTTCCTCCTCTTCATTTGGATGATCCCTCTCTTTGGCATGGTGGTTGTTGAAGAAATTAGAACCTTCTTCACCTTTTGGCCGGGTCACCTCCACCACTTCTACCTCTCCTCCTTCCTCCTCCTCCTCCTCCTCCTCCTCCCCCCCGTCCTCCTCCCTTTCCTTCTTTGGCCTTCTTACTCCTCCCTTTCTGAGCGGGGTCATAGCAACAGGGGGCGGGCTCCTCTTTAAGACGGACACAGGCACTGCATTCCGGCCTCTGGGAGGGGTCAGAACTGGAGGAGTGGAGTTTCTACCCACAGAGGAGGGTGACTGGTCAGCCGCGGCGAGAGGGGGCGGGGTCATGGACAGGTCTTGGGCGCCCCCTTGTGGTTGCTGAGAGTTTGTCAGAGGCGGCTGCTGCTGCTGCTGAGGCGCGGGAGCGGCGTGCAACACGTGGGGCATCTGTGTGTAGCGCTCCACCAGGGTGGCGCAGACATCAGGCTGGTGGGCATGGTGCTTGTCCAGGTGGCGGCCCAGCGAGCGGAAATGGCGGCCGCAGTAGTCACAGGTCTGCCGCTGCGGCGCCCCCATGGCGTCCAGCACCACGCCGCGGGAGATACTTACGCTGACGCCTGCCGCTGGGTGGGCGCCTAGCGGGGCGGGGGCTTTGAACAGGGGCTTGAGGGAGGAGGACGAGGGTGTGGAAGGGGGCTGCTGAGGGGGCAGGGCAGCCAGGGGCGGGCGTCCAGGGGGAGTTCGGTGGGGGGTCTTCCTCTTGGGCGGTGTGCTACGGCGCTTCTTGCGGCGGCGCGGCATGTTGCCAGCAGTGCCGTCGTCGCCATTCTGAGGGTCGGAGTCACTGGCATCGGAGTGGGAGACAGGGGAGGAGGAGGGGGAGAGGGACCAGGAAGGGGCTGAGAGAGATACAGGCTCCTCTTCCTGACACAGAGGAAGGGAAGAGAGGAAAGGCAAGGGGGTTGAGTGTGACATGTACTTGCTATCAAGCAGCTGTCGGCAGTGTTAAAAAACAACATTTTGATAAATGAGGTGTATGATAAGGTGCGACTCTGCAAGGTGTTAAATGCAGGTATAGTAAAAGAGTCTCTCCATGCTGGGCCCACACAGAAGTGAAAAAAAACATGACGAAAATACTTATAATATCTTTGTACATGCAATTGTAACAATATTGAAGACTATCATCCTAATTAACCAAAAATATGTATGATGAAATAATAAGTAAAAACATGTTTCATAGTCCTTTTTTTTTTTTACATGTTACTTTCTCTGTGTTAGAAAATTTATTTCAGAAAAATAAAAAACATTTTACAACTTTATGTAAAATGTAAATCTATGTTGGTCTTACCTTCTTGATACTGTTAATGTTTTCCGGTTCGGAAATGCACTCATATCGTCCTGGTGACACAGTCCCCCGGAAACCCTGCAGGGAAAAAAAGATCTTTAGCATTTACAGTCTTCATTTGCAACTTGCAAACCCCAAAACAATTAGTTTTTGAAGACTTATTAAAAAGGTTTATTGGAATGAAGAACCGATTAAAAAAACACTAGTTTTACTTAAAAAGTCAAGACAAATGATTTGAAACCGATTTGGTAATTCTAGAATGAGCTTCAGGGGCATCATTTCATCACAAACTGGAAATCCTATAGAGAAACCATGAAGTGTGTTGGTAAAAGTGTACCAGACCAAGCACCTGATTAGATTCTTTATATTGTTTGAAAGTTCCATAAAGTGATCCAATCACCTGAACCATGGTTACCGTTGCTTTGAGTCTACAGGAAGATGACTGAATTGCTAGCTATCACCATGGTTACTTCGTCATCATCCTTCTTCTGATTGGCTGTGTCTTGTATGTGTGGGTTTGTGTGGGTGTGTGAGTAGGGAGTGTGTGTCTAACACTAAATGAAGTCCTGTTGGTCTCTGCTCTGTGTGTGTGTGTGTGTGTGTTTGTGTGTGTGTGTGCTACACTCACTATGGTGTTGTCCCCCCACTCGGTCAGACTGTAGTCCACGGTGATCTCTTCTCCCTTGGTGATGTCTCGAATGGCAATAACCACAAGACGCACTTGGCTGCCACAGTGCACCTCTCGTATGCGACAGTTAGGGGGCAGGGAGCCTGCTGGGGTAAGGGCAGGGGCCACTGATGTAGGGGCATGCACTCCTGTGGGAGCTGAAGCTGAGGGCCCAGAACCAGAGCTGCTCTTAGCCCCATTGTTGCCTCCATCAGCATGCTCTGCTGGACCACTTAGAAATAGGAAATGTTAAAATAATGCAAAATTAGGGATACAAAGTGTATTCAGTCACAGCTACAGTCTATTTCGTCCTAGAAAAAAATATATACAACAATGTAGTATGATTATAGGTGTTTATATTATATATATATATATTATAGGTGTATATGTGTCTAACCAAATCAGGACTCCACACACTACAGTGAACACAATACTAAAATCATAGTACCTGGTTACTCACTAAGTAACCAATGTACACCACAAAAAATCACAGAAAGTCTCAGTCTGTGGCTGCAACATAGGAGTATTCTTTCTCTCTCTCTTATGCACAAACAAAAATGTGTACTTAAAAGGCAAGAACATACTATGTGCAAACTCACACACACTCACAAACACACACACACACACTGTAGAATGAGCACACACCTGCTATGTACAAGGTCGGGGCTGTAGAAAGGCCCATCCATGGTAGGCCGTTTGCTCTCTACCACCTCCTTACGATCACCTGAGAGGACACCAACAGTCGGTATTTAAAAGGATTACACCTATGTGCATGACCGCGCGCACGCACGCACACACACATACACACAAAGCTCATTACCCATCCCCCTTAGCACCACCACAGGTGCATATCACACTCTATGATCACATGCGTGCATATGCGCATACACACACACACACACACACACACACACACAAAAGTAGGTCACACAC
Source organism: Galaxias rostratus (assembly GCA_036024795.1). Classification (NCBI taxonomy): domain Eukaryota; kingdom Metazoa; phylum Chordata; class Actinopteri; order Galaxiiformes; family Galaxiidae; genus Galaxias; species Galaxias rostratus. The sequence continues at coordinate 2,106 of JAVQJS010124633.1, read as the reverse complement.
AAAACGAACATGGAACCCTTCAACGAACACCAAAATCATAACATACAAGGCAGCACACACATGCGAACCTGAGGTGAAACTGTGTTCAGGCACGCCTTCTTCGTCGTTCTGGGTGACTTTTACAGGAGTCCCTTTCCGTTTCCTTCCACAGCCGCGTCTGTGGAACACACACACACACACACACACACACACTGCTGTTTTAATGAATGTGCTGCTGCTTGACCAAACCTGACATCAGTCAGGTCAAAATAGAGATCAATAACTTGATGTGTTAAATCGCTCTATGAACACCCAGTCTTAACCCCTGAACACTGTACTCAGCAAAAACACTTTCCCTGGATCTCTAACTGTCGCTCTGTCTCTTTCTTTGAATAAAGACTCAAAATAGGCATGTAACATGCATTCTCTTTTTATTACATAACACTTTGCAAACAGTGTTCGATACACTTTTTAAATGCTGAATAATTCAAAAATATAAATCCCAACAACACTACATAGCATCAATAGATCAGAAATGTCATACAGTCAGATTTTTGGGGAAAACCCAGCCGTCAGTGTTACGAACTGATCATAGAACAGTGACTCAGACAGAGTATGTGTGTGTGTGTGTGTGTGTGTGTGTGTGTGTGTGTGTGTGTGTGTGACCAACCCACTTGTTGGAGCAGAGCACCTCAAAGCAGCTGATATGAGATCAACTCCTTTAAGTTTAAAACTGTGTGTTGGCTAAGGGCCAAACTGACTGGGGATCTGTGGATTTGGGCCAATATTGTTTGTCATTCGTTTTTTTTTCTTTGCATGACATCAAGTCTCTAAAAACTAGGCCATAGGAAGATCGTGCTTTGCTTTCTAAAGTGTTCATTATAGTGTGTGTATGTGTGTCTGCGCGCGCAGTGTGTTAGTTATTTGAGCAACAGACAAAGAGAAAGACAGATCGAGGGTGAAAGAGAATGTGAGAAAGCCTTGTCATTCAGCAGAGATATTAACCAGACCCAGTCTTAATATTGATCCACTACGCATCTGGACTTGAGATAGTATAGATGTGTGGTAGTCAGTGTGCATCACATGTGTGAGTGTGTGTGTGTGTGTGTGTGTGTGTAAATCCCATCACTTTGTGATGGTTTACAGTGACTGTGTACCACCGTTCAGATTTCAAATTAAACGGATACCTACTGATATACTGTACACAGACTTATTAAAACACAGAAAAATTCCAAGGTCTGTCTTGTTGGAAAGGACATGTGTGTGCGCACTGTTCTTGATGACTATGTTATTTAAGCCTTTCCCATCGGACAGCCACATCTGTCCTACTTCAATTCTTTCATTATATGAATTCTCTATATATCAATCCATTCCTCTCTGATTCTGTATTTTCTCTCCCTTCTATTGATTATCTCCATTTCTCTCCCTGCACATTTTTCTCTCCCTCACTGCTACAAACAAACACACTCATGCACACTCGTGCACACATGCACGCACGTACACAGACACGCACACAGACACACACACACACACACAGCCCCCCCGTCCAACCCACATACATGCACAGATACACAAACAACTTCGCTCTAAAGACCCACATATGCCCAAGCGCGCACACACACACACACACACACACACACAGACACACACACACACACACACACAGTTCTGAGAACTCAAATGTGCGCACACACACAACCCTCCCCCACTCTGGCCCACATGCACACACACACCTCCCTCTCAGGCTTACAGGCACGCACACACACACACACAAATATCCTCTCTTCAGCCAAGCTCACATGCACGCACACACGTACCCCTCCCCCTCCCTCTAAAGCTCACATGCACACACACACACACACACACACACAGGCAAGTTCACTGAAGCGCACACACACACACACACACACACACGTTTATACACACCAACAGACAAAAACAGACACACACACACACACACACACACACACACACATACACTCACACACACACACACACACACACACAGAGACAGACAGACACACAGACACACACAAACAAGCATTTATTCATGTCTGCATACACACAAGCACACGGACACAGACCCAATCCATGGGTTCATGTGCAAACCAATGCACGCGGTCATGT